>VSMD01128345.1:0-28051 GCA_008750895.1 Mirza zaza | reverse complement strand
TCTCTGGGAGGCCGAGGTGGGCGGATCCTTTGAGCTCAGGAGTTCGAGACCAGCCTGAGCAAGAGCGAGACCCCATCTCTACTATAAATAGAAAGAAATTAATTGGCCAACTAATATATATAGAAAAAATTAGCCGGGCATGGTGGCGCATGCCTGTAGTCCCAGCCACTTGGGAGGCTGAGGCAGCAGGATTGCTTGAGCCCAGGAGTTTGAGGTTGCTGTGAGCTAGGCTGACGCCATGGCACTCACTCTAGCCTGGGCAATAAAGTGAGACTCTGTCTCAAAAAAAAAAAAAAAAGAATTCTTATTTAAATCTCAGTTCAGTAAATGTTTAAACAACAATAATAATGTAGTGTGGGGTTAACAAAATATGTAAAAATAAACTCTATTAAAAAGCAGTAAAAAAAATCAGTAGAAGAGAAATCAAAGCATACTATGGTAAGGTCAAACAATGTTCTCTGATGACAATGAACATAAATTGAAAAACAGTAACAGAAAGATATATAGTTCCCAAATACTTATAAACAAAACAGTTCTAATAAGGAACTCAGAAGAACAAATCAAACAGTAAATTATAAAGTATTTTGAACAGAATGATAATGAAATATATCAAAATATTTGAAATACTAAAGCAATACTCAGGGAGAAAATTATAGTACTAAACACCTCTATTAGAAAAAGTTCACAAATCAATGATTTCTGCTTTTTACCTTAACAAACTAGAAAAGAACAAATGAAATCCAAAGTTAACAGAACAAAGAAACACCCAGAGTAGATAACAATAAAATAAAAATCAATAAAATGCCGATATCCTTCATGAACATGAGGCAAAAAGTGTAAACAAAATTGTAATAAATAAAATCCAACAATCTAAAAAAAAGGGACAATATATTGTAACCAAATGGCCTTTATTTCAGAAATGCAATACCAATTTAACATTGAGAAAACAATCAATATAATTCATCAAAATAACTAAAACAGAAAAACCATGTGGTAATCTCAGTAGATGCAGAAAAAAAATCTGACAAGTCCAATATCCATTCTTGATTTAAAAAAAAAAAAAAAAACTTTCATTAAAGTAGGAACAGAAGGCTCATTTCCTCAATCTGATAAAGGACCCTGACAAAAAAACCTCAACAACTAACATCATACTTAGTGGTAAGAAACTGTTTCCCCCTCTAAAATAAGGAACAAGACAGGAGGTCCTATTTTACCACTTTTATTCAACATTGTATTAGTCTGTGTTTTATATACATATATATTCCATATTCCATGGAGATTAGAGCCAATGTAGTAAGGCAAGAAAATGAAATACACACAAAGTAACCAAACTGGAAAGAAAGCAAAATTATCTCTCATCACAGGCAACATGACTAGAGAAAATATGATAGAATCTAGCCATCAGAGTTAGTGATTTTTATAGCAAGTTTGCAGAATGTAAGAGCAATATATGAAAATCAATTGTATTTCTATGTACTAGCACTGTAACTACAGTTAGAAAGTGAAATTTAAAGATCACTTATAATAGTATCAAAAATACTAAATTCTTAGGCATAAATCTGACAAAATATATAAAAGATTTATATACTGAAAATTTAAAAATTAAAGAAAAGGCTGAATAAATGGAGATATATATCATGTGTTCAGGTCTGAAGAATCAGTATTGTTAAAATATCAATTCTTCCCAAAATTATCTATAGATTTAACACCATCCCAATCAATGCCCTGGCAGACTTTCTTTAAAGAAATTAACTCATTTGATAATTCATATGGAAATACAAAGGACCTACAGTAGTCATAAAAACTCGAAAGAGGGAAGCTGTAGAATTCACACCAGCTAATTGCAATACTTATATAAAGCTACAATAATCAAGACAATATGGTATTGGCATCAAGACAGACAAATAGATTAATGTAACAGAACAGAATTTTCAACAAAGGTATAAAAGCAATTCGGTGGAGAAAAGACAGTCCTTTCAACAAATGGTTCTACAGTAACCAGATATCCATTTGCAAAAAAGGTGATCCTTGACCTATACTTTGCAGCAGACGATTTACAAATATTAACTCCAAATAGATCACAGACTTAAATGTAAAACCTAAAACTATAAAATCTAGGGAGAAAAAATATGAGGAAAACTTTTTGATCATAGGACAATTATGCAAAAAATTTTCCAAAAGCATGTTTCATAAAATAACAAATCAATAAATTAGACTTCATAAAAATTTAAAACACCTGATCTTCAAGACATTTTTAAGAGAATGAAAAGCTACGGACTAGGAAAAAATCTTTGCAAATATTAATAATATACCTGATAAAGGAGTTGTATCCAAAGTATATAAGAAATTCTCAGAGCTCAATAACCAAAAAATCTGAACAATCACTTCACCAAATATGACATACAGAGGGCAAATAAGCACATGCAAAGATACTCAACATCTTTAGTCACTGGGAAACACAATGAGATATCACTACGCAGGTATTAGAATGGCTAAATTAAAAGGACTGACCATCAAATATGGTAAGAGGTAAAGGAAGTAAACTCTCCTCAAGTGCTGGTGGGAATGTAAAATGGCAGAACTATTTTGGAAGACCGTTTTGCAGTTTCTTAAAAAGTTAAGCATACACCCACCATCTGATCGAGTCATCCCACTGCTAGGAAACAAAAAGAAATAAAAACATGTATCGATACAAAAAAGTATATTCTTCACAGCAACTTTATTTTGTAACAGACAAAAATGATCCAAATGTCCTTCAACAAGTAAATGAATTAACTGTGGTATATCCACTCAACGAAATACTACTCAGCAATAAAAGGAATGAACTGTCTACGTATCATACAACGTGGATGACTCTCAAAAAAAACTACACTGAGTCAAAACACCACACAAAAAAGGAGAACATATTATATAATTCTGTCTATATAAAATTCTAGAAAAGGTGAAGTAATGAATCCTGACAGAAAGCTGATCATTAGTTATCTAGGGGACTGGGGTTGGGGGGCCCAGCACAATTACAAAAAATGACAAGAAAACTTGAGGAATGGATGGGTTCATTATCTTAATTGTGGTGAAAGTGTCACAGGTAATATCTGTCAAAATCCATCAAACTGAATTTTAATAATGTAAAGTTTATTGTATGCCAATTATTACACAATAAAGCTGTTCTTAAAAGTTTTATCTCATTCAAAACCTGACCTTTTACAGGTACACTCCCCATGACCCCCCCAAACCTGCTTCTCCTACAACATATTCCATCTCAGGAGACAGCAATTCAAACCTTCCAGGTGCTTACACCAAACACCTTGGAATTATTCAATATCATATTTTCATATTTTAAAAAGCAAAGAAATGTTTATTTTGAAACTTGCAAACATTCACACAGGGAGTGTGTTTTTAAAAATACATTGTGAAAAACTGCTGTAAAAAATTCAAAAATTCCCCACTTTTTACAAGAAAAACTTCAGAGCCTATGTTATCCACCCCTGAAGGCCCTCAAAAACATAATCTCCCTTAGTGAACGAAATTTTCTAAACAGGTGTTCAAATAGCGTCTTCCACACCCTGCAGCCTTACAGTATCACCTGTTAACTTACCGCCCATTCCTCAAGACCACGTGAAATAACATTTTAACCAATAATCTTTTCCTAGTTCTGATGCAAAACTCAATCCCTCTTCTGAATCTCTCTTACAGCACAGATACTCTACCATGTAATATAGTTATGTAAGGATATATCTCATCAACCTGTTAAATTATACATTCTCTAAGAGTCTGTGCCTCTTTAATGGTTGAATAAAGCATTTTTGCAAACTTATTTTAGAACAAATTGTCAGTATATATGCCTAGGAAAGTATAATTAATAATGAAATGTTAAGGTTTAATTTTTGTTTTCATTTTTGGCAGGTCTCTAAGATTGTTCAATTAACTTATCTATCTAATTTTACTAGGCTCTTAAATAAAGGAAAGAACAATTAAAGCAGTAAACTTTTTAGAAAATTTAATGCAAACATCTAAATTCACATGGAATATTTTTGGTGCCTGCATTTCAATGGTTTAGGGCCAAAAGGAGGGATAAGATAAGAGTCCCTATGCTTTAACCAACAGATGCAAAGAACACTGCTTAACACAAAACCAAGGGAAGAAAAGCCACAGACAATGCTAGCTAGAACAGTAAGATACCAGCTCTTGTGTTAAGGGAATGACACTACCCTGCTTAGAAACTTGGGCACCGAAACATCCAAAACACTGGAGGTCTTGATCATGGTGACCCACCTATGTCTGATAACTGAATAATACCAAAAACATACACCTTGGCTTGTGTATTCCTCACCCTAAAATGTTCTTCCTTATTACTCTCTGGCTATTTGAATCTTAAGTTATATTTAAAATCTAACGCAAGTTCTAAGGACTTCCTTTTTAAGCCTTTCCCATGTACCTCTCATCAAAACGCCTAGTGAATTTTTTTCCTCTATACCCTTCCGGATAAATCCTTGTGTCACTTTTCTGTATAGTTATCTTGCATTTTTATCTAACATCACATGTGTTTATTCTCCTTGAACAAAGAACATAGGGGTTCTTTTTCCTGCAGAACCTCCCATCTAACAGCCCGATAAAGACTTAATATAAACCAAAGATAACAGTGCAGGCAACAGTTAAAATATCTGACTTAAATTAGAAAGGTAATGATAGCAAGAGGTAGTGACTGATCTTCAAATTGAGTAACAGGGGATTCAAGTTCAAGCTCCTATTTGCTAGATTATATGGGCAGTACAAGATAAATTCTGCCCAAAAGCTTGCACCATTTTATTAAATACAAACATGTATCTTTATAAAAGGTCACCATCCATGAGAAAAATCAAATATGCTACTTATTGCAATGGTACTATTTTCAATCTGAAAAAATGATCAATTTTAATGAACAGAGTTTTAAAAAACCTGTATAGTGCTGCTACCTGAGTTATATTTAACAGACAAAGCTGAAGTATTTTCCTTTTGTGTTATAAAGTATTTAATTAGATAAAGATTTTACACTACTTAATTTCTATAATTTAATACACATATTTTGGTTACAGGTATTTAACAGAGCAATTAAATCCTTATTTCCACTTCTGTTCTAAAATCCGCCTGCCCGCAGTGAGTGGGAACTGCTGCAGATCATTAAACACTCATTTATCAATGTCTCTCACCAGGCAACACAATGCAGCAGAACAGCACACAGAAACCATCCTGAACCCCAGCAACAGCGGCTAATTAGCATAGCCTACCACTAAACCGACACCATATGATTGGAACTGTTAGTCAGAATGCTAGCCAATCAAACTAGGTTATGCAAATAGCCTATTTTAGTTGCCAGGGCAGAGCTACTTCCAATTGTCCAATAGGGAAACAAGCAATAAACAAGAAATGAAATTGAGCTTTGTCACATTTTCAAGTTGCTGTTAACACTTTCAGGTTTAGGACAAAACTAACAACAACTATAAAGGATGAGAAACATTCTACTTTTCACTCCAAAGGCAATCCAATGGTAATACACACAGAATACAGTTAAAGTAGTGCATTTGTTGTAATTTTAACTTTTTACTATATAGATATATGAGTTTTTCTAAAAGATGCTGCCATCGACATTTCAACTTTTCCCCACCTACTCAAAAGCATTATGTAAATGTCTTTCTATACATTAAAATAGATTCTCAAACATTACATTTTAGAGAAATTCTGTGAAGCATTTTAATTCTATAATGGAAAGACTGAAGAGGTGGGTGTAACAGAAAGCACAGCTCCCTGAACTCTCCAGCTTTCTCAGGTTGAAAAAGATAACCTTTTGTTTATCATACATTTTAATATATATTAATTTCAAAAGTAATTTTAAAATAAAACCCAAATTAAGTGTTAACCTATTGGGCTAAAAATATGCAGAGTGGGACCAAGTATACACCCATATCTGGAAACCAAGTTCAACTAAGACATAACCATAATATAAAGACATAGTCATATGCAAAATTTCTAATAATGAATAAAACATTTAAAAAACCTCCAACTCTGCCAGTACATACTAACAGCTACAAAGATAGTTTTAAAAAACATCAGTGTTCTGACAATTCTGAGTGGTAGAGAGTTTCTTTAATCTTACATATTCAGAGAAATACTTTGAAACATGTCAAGGAGACACAGTTCCCATTTGTGCCTTATAAAAGATACAATTTTATTTTAAAATAGATCAACTTGTCACACCTATCCTTGCAATTATCTCCTTCTAAATGAAGTAGATTCATTTCACACCATGGAGAAGTTAGTGATTTTTCAATATATTTTTCCATAGAGAATGTCTATAAATGTCTCCAGAAAAACCTCTAGCATGTGTAAATAAAATACACTGCATTAAGACACAGCACACATTTCAACCATCAGATTCCAAGACAAGACCATGTTGGTCCTATCCCTAACACTAATCTTACCCCTTAAGAAAAGTGACGCCACTTTTCCACCATCTCCAAGCACCTATCAGCCATACCTGTCCCTTAATTTCTTCCCATGTTCTCTCAATTCAGGAATTCTGGATGAAACCTCTTAAAGTTACATGAAACGAAGACTGAAAAAGTCAGCTTCTAGAGGGGGGAGAGAGATCAATAATTGACCTCTAAAGCTGGAAGGAAACTTAAAGATCATCTAATATTAACCTTTCATTCTATAAGCAAAGAAACTACATTTTTAGAAACTGTGCGGAAGATAAAGATCCTAAAGATAAAAATGAAAGCTTTCCCAAACAATCTTTTAACAGTAGTTTTAAGTAATCGATGTTATCAGTCATGTATCAGTAAGTCTCCTGGTTTCTTGTCTGTATGAAAACATATTTAAAGGTAAAATCATATCATCTACAACATCTACTAGCCAAGGCTTAACACAGGTTTGAAAATCACTCTCTTTAACCCAAAGTATTTAATCCATTCCCCAAGAGACTCATCTCAGAACTTTAAACTTCTGACATCATTTGGTGTGTTTTTGAAGTATGTACAACCCTCCTGAGCTTCCTTTAATTCAGAAGGATAAAGGAAAGTGGAGAAATAGAAAAGTTTTAAAGCCAGTTTCACTCATACCATTATCCAGGCATCTTTAACATTTTGGTTAGTTCTCCCAGGTTCGTATTCCCTCCACATTGATAAAGCAATCTTAACCCAGCCTTGTTCTCCAATCTACAGCAGTAAACAGGGCATTTCCCCCCCATGTCAATAAGGACCGTTCCTGGTCCACCTCTTATATGTTCTTCATATCACAAAACTTTCCCATCCTTGAAGGTGAAAAAATTAAAACTCTGGCACTCCTACTTTCCTTTGGGGTCTACAGACACAAGGAAACATCATCTGCCTGGTGACAGATGCTCTGGGATAAAACATCCTGAATTTAAATGTTTAGCTTAGCATAAATCCTTTTTAAAGTTACTTAAACTGTGGAGTTCAGGAAAGCATCAGTAAGTACTACTTTTAGAATCAGAAATTAAACATAAAATGTTTAAAAATAGTTAACTCACTAAATTAGAATATTCATTACCTAAAATATATTTTTAGAATTCCTAGTAAAGAAAATAAGTCCTCTAAGTATACAATTAATCATTAACTTTTTAAAAATACAGTATGTTAATTATATATTCTCCCTGTAAGAAATATATGTAGAATAACTGGTAACTTTTAATCTGTAGTTAATGATGCTTGAGATATAGAAATAGCCTCTGTCCTCTCAATGCATAACAACTGTTATTATGTCCAGTAATAATATCCAAGATTATCTCAAATGACAAATCATACCATACCACAATTTTGTATTTAAGGAAGAAATACAATGTAGCTTTATAGTTTTGAAAAATGGCAAGTAGAAAAAAATAAATTTTCCTTTTATAATTTAAAGCCATCTATTTGCAAAAATATTCAAAAAAAATTTGGAACAACTACCCTGAGGTTAAGTTTTTAATACCTGATGCTAAAAAGTGAGGTTGTCACCATACTGTTTTGTTGGACATCTTTTACAAGAGATTAAAGCCCAGTAGATATTTGTATTCTCCAACTTAAGAGCAATCCTGATGCTTTTTTCCCTCTATTTCTCATAAACCTGCTTATAAAGCTAGAAGGTAAACTGTTATTTACATCTGGATTACAGACATAAATTTTTAAATATTGGACTGTTATTTACTCTTTCTTCTAGATCAACTAGTTCGCGTTTGGGTAATAGTGCCTCTTTGTCCCTCAGCTCCCAAAAATAAAAAAGGCACCTAAAACATTATGACTATTCACTGTTGTATATTAAATATACTTTTGCTCCCTCATCCAGGTACCATGAAAATATAAAGTTGACTAGGTAAGCTTTTATTCAGTCATAAGTTATCATAATAGATAGTACGCTGCCAAAACAAAAAGATTCTTGCAATTTAACTTTGAGGTTAAAAAGAACCTTTCTTGTACTATACTTACCAAGGCAATAAAATAGTACAGTAACAGTTGTCATCTTCCTTAAGCAACTTCATCTGTCTAAACTGCATTATTTTCTTGTCAATTTCTATGTCATATGAAAACAAGTGGACAGATTTAACAATTTTAGGGGGTATATTTGGTCTAACATAAAAAAAGGAAAAATACGAAAAATTCACTTTCAAAAGCCTTAGGTGCAAAGTGTCTGAAAGGGATAAGTGGTCATCCTCAAAACAGCTAAAACCTGGATAGTAAGGAAAGGCCTTGTGTCCATCCACAGGAAGTAATGGGTAAAACATGTGGAACAGACCCCAAGGACAGAGGAAACAGTGCTTCTAAATTCAAAGCCCAAACCAAAACTCACAAAGGCAGAGACTGAAGTACAGATGTTGACTTTCAATACAGTAGCAACTCCAGTGGGCAACCTGCAGTAGCATACTATAGCTGTGTGGCAGCAGGCAATGTTTATTGAGGCCAGGAAGGCCACCTAGTTCTTAGTACGTACCACTGGAATTCCTTAGTAAACAGAGAACCAAGGATAGCCACAACTGAAATAGTGCTTGAAAAAAAATCCTTGAAAACTAACAGCAAGAGAAGGAGCCAACAGCATACCCAGAAGCTAAGTTTTCATGAGCTGGCGGAGGAGGATGCTTTTAACAAGAAAATCTAGAACACTAGATAAACACATTTGCTCATATCCTCCACACTATCCACTGAAATGCCAGTAAAGAATCACAAAATAAAACCAATTAAAGTATTGGATGAAGATACACTGGTGAACCAAATAGACAGTTTTCTACAAGATAAAAGGCAAATGGGGTCAGACCAATAATTTAAGGAATGTCAAAAAGATCTAGAGCTGAAAGCTGAGAGCAGGAACCACAGCAGAAGTGTCAGGTGCCATTCTAGGTGGAAAAGGAAAACCGGAGTAGAAAGAAGGACAGGGGTTGGTTTTGATTTACCAGACAACTATCTGCTGCAGGATCGGCCACCGCCAACAGCTCTGAAGAAGTACCTACTGCACAGTCAACATTCAGGGTTCCAACCACTCAAACATAGGTGAAGAGTCACCTCCAGGCAGAGGCCAAAGAAATGCAAGGATACTAAGTCACCTAAGAACTACACAGTCAACAGCACAGGTCCACATTGCTCGATGGGGCCTCCTGAACCTGGCAACAAAAGGAATAGAATTTTCTTCCCAAGGACCCCAGTACACACTCACTAAACTGAAGCCTACCAGTCCACAAGCCTCACCCATAAACACTAAATCTGTACTCAGTACTCTTGCCTGGGAGAGAAGCAGATGACAACAGAGGAAGTTCTGGCTCTTGAGTTGGGCAATGGGTGTTCACAGATATTTTAAGTTATTAAAATACTATTTTAAAAAAGCCAAGCATGAAACAAAGGTGATAAGCATCATAAATGACTATCCTGAATCTGAGATTAAATACAAAAACAAAAAAAGCTTTCCTAGTGAAAGCTGAATGAGTATCATACAATTAAATCATCTTTTAAAATGTGCTACGCCTCATGTTAACATTTCTCCCATGACTGGAACAAACGTAGTGACGTAGTATTATAATACATCTCCCTCTTTATGGGTCCTAATACACTATGTGTTTTTCCCAGTATTGTTTTCTGTTTTCCATTCAGAAGATTTTAAGACAAAAACATAGAATTCAATTAAGTTAAAAAAGAAAGGTGTATAGGCATACACACCATGTAAAAGTAATTGTCTGGTAGGTAAAGGCTATGAGGTAGACAGAAATATGAAAGGCACTAAAGCGCTCATTTCGTATCTTAGGAAGTAAAGAGAAAACGCCTAAAACTAATGGGTCAAGAAAGAGGTTTAAATCAATTTTATAAAATTTTAATAATAACAGAAAAGCCTTAAAAGAAGAATAAGAGAAATTAGTAGAAGAGGTAGTATAGAGAACTATTTGGTTTTATCTTTCTGAGAAGTCAATAACTTTTTAAATGATAAAATGAAGCTATAAACATATTACTGTGTTGAAAATGGACATAACCAAGAGAAGAATTTAAAAATCGACAAGATTAAAAGGGGTTATCCCTAGGAATGGGAAAGAAGAAAAGGAAAACTAATGCTTCATTTTTTAAACTTCCATAATGGACTAAACTTTATTAACATATGCATGTAAATCAAGTGATTAATACTTAATATACAAGTCTGAATTTAACATCTCAGCTGAGAATGGCCTGAAGAAAAAGCTGGTTGTAACCAGCAGGTTACAGAAATAACAAGCACTCAAATACTTTTTAAAATTTTGTTAACTTTATACAAAGCTGATCTGGGTTTGTATTAACAAGATAAATATTTACATTTTGAGGTATCTATTTTTTGAGTACTTGACTCTATGTAGTATATTTTGTAGTTTATAAAATATACTTATTTGAGTTTCTCTCTAATATACATACATTTATAAAATGTATCTCTGTTTTTTTAAAAGACTAAAAGTAAGGGGTACACAAGCCTAGAACAAACTAAAGAGGTACCACTAAGTAACCTGATGTAAACCACCAAAGGAAAAGGAAGAAAGAATACTTAGAGAAAAGTAAAATCTTAAGTTATACCTTTTGAAGAGTTCATCTACGCTGTCCACACCTTACACAATAACCTTTTACATTATGTTTCTTAGTTTTATTTTTCCTGTTAAAAAATCTTATTTCTTAAGCTAAGCCCAAATTTATTCAAAACTTTTTAGACAATTGCCAAATCTATCAATTTTCTAAAAATACAAAAATAATTTATTATTATTACTAGAACCAAATGAATATTTCATTTCACTTCAAACTATAATTTGAATCACTGTCAATACATGCACATTCTTCACCACTCTGCTTAAGAACATATGTTCCTTTTGAAAGCAGTGATTATTTCCATAGACTTTCTAGAAAAGCTAATACTGATAAGCTTATTGTATCTTATCAAAACCAAAGTGTAAATTATTTATGAAGCCCTCGGGAATCCCTTTAAAAGAGGAAATATATTACACTAAACAAAAGGTCATCACCATCAACAGATTGATAAAGGTTTATTTTCATTTGTTCAACAGATACTCTATTATGTTCCAAGCTTTACACTAATGAATAAAATCTAGTCCCTCCATATAAAAAGTTAAAGCCCCTGTATAAAATAATACTATGAACAAAATTAAAAGACAAATGCAAACTAGAAAATATATCAGCAATAAGTATAATAACAAAACACAACAGTTAAGAGCAGGGAGTCACAGACCTGGGTTTGTATCCTAGCTCCATCCCTTACTGGCTGTGTGAGCTGGGGCAGGCTACCTAACCTCTGGTTGTGTCAATCATGGTACTTATATCTCAGAGTTATCAACAGTAAATGAGTTAATACATGTAAATCATTTAGAATGGTTTTTGGCATATAGTAAGGGTTCAATGAGGAACCCTCATAAATTAAAAAAAAGAAAATTAAAACCCAAGAGAAATATCAACAAATAATATTACTAGGAAACTCACAAAAGAGGATATGAGTAACATACCAAATAAAACATACTCGATCTCACTAATATCCAAATAGATGTATATTAAAATAGTGAATTATGTTTTGTCTATCAAATTGGCAAACATTTTTAAGTACCTAGGGTTCTAGGGCATACAAAATTTTGATATGTAGCTGGTAAACGCATAAATTATGCTTTAAAAAGATATTGGAGGCTAGGCATGGTGGCTCATGCCTCTAATCTCAGCACTTTGGGAGGCTGAGGTGAGAAGATCACTTGAGGCCAGGAGTTCAAGACCAGCCTGTCAACACAGTGAGACCCCCCATCTCTACAAAAAATAAGAAAAATTAGCCATGGTGGTGTGCTTGTAGTCCCAACTACTCAGGACGGTGAGGTGGGAGGATCACTTGAGCCCAGGAGTTTGAGGCTATGGTAAGCTATGACTATCCACTGCACTCCAGCCAGGGTGACAGGGAAGACCTTGTCTCAAAAAAAAGATATTTGAAAATGTGTATCAGAAGTCTTTAAAATGTACATATCCTTTAGTTTAATAATTCCAACATCTAGGAATTGGACCTAAGGCAATAAATCAAAGCTAAACACAAAAACTGACATAATAATGTCCACTTAAACATTGCTTATAAACTAATTAGCAAAAATGGAGAACAGGTTAAACATTAACTCATTTGTAGAATACTAATTAGTCATTTAAAATGCTATAAAAGAATATTACTATGTAGAAAAGCCCAAATTTAAAAAACAGACTAAACAGCAAGTAAAACATGATCCCAATTTTGTTTTATAAATATTGTTTGAAGGTGCCACATTTATATAAAGTAACAGGCAATACATACAGCAAAAAATTACATTGATCATCTCTAAATGTTAGGAGTAGTGGTGATTTTTATTTTCTTCTTTATAGAACTTCTATCTGAAATACAAGTATTTTTAATTAAAAAAATCTAAGCTAGATTGTGGTGGTGACAGCTGTGCAACTATATGAATTCAATAAAAACTCAAACTTACTTGTAATATGGATGAATTTTATGGTATGTAAATTATGTTTCAAGGAAATTTTATACACACACATACACACATCACTTATTAAGACATAAGAGGTTAAGAAAAGGTCCTTGCCCTCAAAGAGAGAAAAACTACAAATGTGTTTTATTTATTAGGAACAGGGAGGACTTAAGTACTTCAGATAACTTTCAACAATAAATTTGCATAACTCCAACAAAACATTTTTCTACAATATGCATACAAAAAATAGATGCTATAGAATCATTTCCAGTGCATCAGTATGAAAAACAAACTGTTAACTTTTCAGCTAACTTGGTTCCAGAAACCCTTCACCCCTGATACATATTTTTCTCTGTATCAACCCTGTTTCAGCAAATCCTTTCTGAATAAATCCAGAGTCCAAACCACAGGACACAAAGTAGTCTCAGATAAGTAGGAAAATCAACATAGTTCCAATATCTAATAAATAAAACAGTCACTCAATACAAATATTAAATCATGTACATGAGAGACGAATTTGAACTTGAATATAAGCCTGATAACACAGGTAGAAAAAATAAAATTTGAGACATTAACATGTAATTTGAGAAGACATACCTGTTTCTCAAATAAATGGGAAATTTAAGAAAATGCAAGTTCAAAACTTGCATAAATAGTATGGTAACAATTATGAAAAGATAAAATATTAATAAAAATAGACTACATCTACTGGGCATATGCTATGTACTAGGAGTTACATGTATTATAAGCATCATTACTATTATTCTCATTCTCCAGGAAGAAACTGAGATTTAGAGCTTTGTATTTTTGTTCTCATGGTTACCTTTACATTAGTGCCTTTATATCACACCCCAATTCTCTATTTTCTCTTATTTATTTATTTATTTATTTATTTTCATTATGTATCTAAGGGAGAAGGATTATGACCTGCTGATTCCTCTATTTAGGAACAACTACTTTTATTATTATTTATACTGTATCTTCATTGCAGAGAATACAGCTATTACATACTACATTCATCCATAACCATCATTTAGTTTAAGTTCCACAAGTATATATTTAATGCATCTCTTGTATCAATGTCCTTTTGGTTGCCTAAGTTTGTTCTCCAGTAGATTCCTTACGAAGTGCTCACAGAAATACTAGTCCTCAAAATTCTTTCTTGTGTTAACATTTTTTCTGCTGTCCTTACACTTTAAAGTCAATTTAGCTGGATATAAAACTCTTGGCTCTCATTTGTTTTCCTTGAACATATAAGATGTTACTCTATTACTTCTGGCATAAAGCACTGCTATCAAAATCACATAGTAATATAATATTCTTCCCCTTAATAACTTGGGTCTTTTATGTCGATACCCAGTGAATTTTCTTCTTTAAAGTCCAGTAATTTTTCACGGAATGTGTCTACATGTTGGTCGTTTCTGAATCAACTTATCTAGGTTTACCATGTGCCCTTTCAACATGTAGTGGTAATTTTTTTTAATTTCAGGAAATTTTCTTGAGTTTTAGTTCTTAGTATTTGTTAAGTTTCATTGCTTTGGTTCTTCAGAGACTCTTATTATTTGTATGTTGAAACTTCTTTGCCTATCTTTAATAACTGTCAATTTTCTAGAATGCTTCTTAATCTATTTTTTTCATTTCTCTTTGGTTAAAATTATTTTCTGCTATTCTGTTTCTCTGAAGAATTTTTCTATTGATTTTTTTTTTTTAATTCTCATGTTTAGGCTTCTCATTTAGGTTTCATTTTTTTAAAATGATATT
Organism: Mirza zaza; assembly: GCA_008750895.1. NCBI lineage: Eukaryota > Metazoa > Chordata > Mammalia > Primates > Cheirogaleidae > Mirza > Mirza zaza. The sequence continues at coordinate 13,323 of VSMD01128345.1, read as the reverse complement.
CTTTCCCAGAGTAGCACCACTTTTAGAGGTTTTCCTTATTCAGATATATTTTGCTCTCTCATATTTGTACCATTTGCCAAATTTCTCTAGGTTTGTTCTGAAACATTAGGTTATAGTTTCATTCGTTTTCTGGACATTTCTTTCTGGCATGCTTTCATTGTCTGCAATACTATTATTATTCTTTTTATTTTCCTCTTATAAAAACTCTGTGGGGAATTTGACTATGATCCTTGTCTGTTGTTCATTTTTATGTAAAATAAAACACTTTTGGGAAACTGGAGTAGCTTTTCAGACTTCTTGAAGAGTTTACTTCTATTTTCATGAAGGATATCAAAATGCAGACTCATGCATAAGATCTCCTATGCTTTTTTCTTCTCCCACCTTCATCTGACTTTTTTCCTTTGCCCCCAATGTCTTCATCCTGCTTAATCTGGAATCTATACCCCCAGCAGTGACTCCTTAGTGCAGGGCTTTGATTGGGAAGGTAGCTCAAACTGGTTAGTTTTGAGAATTCATAGGGATTAGATGGCTTTAACTCCTTCAGAACTGTGTTCTCCATGGAACTCAAAACCATCTCTTTAGCTTCAGCTGCTATTCTCAAACTTGCTTGCCACACTTCCCATTGAGTCTTTGTTAGCTACCCTGAGGTTCTCCTAGTCTCAGGACCATAAAACACACTCTTGCTTTCCAACTGCACAAATGCTGAATTTCTTCTCCCACCTTCATCTGACTTTTTTCCTTTGCCCCCACTGTCTCCATCCTGCTTAATCTGGATTCTGTACCCAGCAGTGACTCCTTAGTGCAGGACTTTGACTGGGAAAGTAGCTTAAACTGGTTAGTTCTGATAACTGTAATGATCAGAGATTTGCTCTCACCCACCTGTATTTGGTTCTGCAGGGACACTGTTCACCTAGGCCTGCAGATGTTGCCTGTGAGTTTTTGGTTTTGCTGACCTAGTTGCTCTGTTTTTAGAGAAGATTGGGGAATTTAAAAAACTATGCCCCGCTGTCATCTTCCTAGAACAGAGACATTCTTTCAGAGATACACTTAACAAGTATCCCTAAAATCTATGATAATGAATATAAATCTATTTGCTTCTAACTGGATTTTGAATGAAAGCACTACAGTCTAAGAAATTGAAATTTACAATGTGGCTACCCTCAGGTTTCCCCTCATCTTTTCTATAAGTATTAAATATTCTTATATAATACACAAGCATAATGCAATCAGTGTTAATTGCTTCCACTTAGAAATTAGAAACTTAAATGATAAAACTATGAAATATAAAAATGAATAGAAAATAATGAGGAACTTCTAAAATCATATGAAAAAAATTTATTAAAGCAATCATAAAGATTAAGATATTTAATTTTAGGCATTAGTAGGATGGCAAAAATTGTTCCTGGTGAAAGTATTTGTTGAGCCTTTCATGTGTCCCAGAAATCCTGCTACACAGAACACAGGGCATTCAAAGAAGATAACCATAACCCCCAACCTTAAGGAACTATCAGACTAGCTAGGACATAAAGCCTGTAAACATGTGCAAATGCCATTAAAGCATTAAACAAAAACAATTTGCTAGAAAGAAATAATCCTAGGATAACACCCACCTAACTATTAAGAAAAGGGCAGTGCCTGTCACTTTTTACTTTATGCATTTCTAAAGCACTTAAACTTTTTCCTCCACTGAGTATACATTACTACTTTTATATTATTCGGAATAAAAGATTCTTTTTGCCTGTTGAATTAGAGATTTATTTTTAACTATAACACTCACTGCTGACAAGAATATATTAAAAGAGATATTACTGTAACAGCAGTGAGTACAAACTGGTGCATATTACCACACAGCTTTCTGAAAAGTTGCATCAAGACCCTAACATTTTTCAAGCCCTGTAACTCAATCGTTACACTCCTAGGGATCAGTTATAAGAAAATAATTTAACATACAGCCAAACATTTATGCACAGAAACAACTTAATGCCCAAGAATAAGAAATATCTAACTTAACTAGAAAATAAGCATACAATGAAAGGGTCAAATAAAACTTTAAATGTCTAAAGTAGTTAATCCTCAAAAACTGTTACAGTTCTCAACGTTCTAGATGTGTGCCAAGTTCAAAGTGACAGCAGATCACTTTCTGATGACATAGGGAAATATTTATTAGTCAATATGAAGATAAAACAAATTTTACCCAGGCATACCATCTTGAATGGCTATTCAAGATGCTCTCAATTAATTAAAAATGACATAGAAAAATAAAATGAAGGGGATGTACCACAGTGCAGTTGACAGTTTAACTCTGGGTATGTTTCCTTATACTTATCCATATTTTAATAAATTTCCAGATACAGAAAAGACCAGACACACATGACCACATGAAGAACAACTCCACAGGGAGGCAAACTGGCAATAGGCACCAAAATATTAAAATGTACACGCTTTTTGATTCTCCCCATGTACCCAGCATACAATGGGATTAAAGAAACTGAGTTTTTCTGGGTTTGTTTTTGGTAATTTACAGATCTGATTTCTAATTTTTCTGTAATAAATATGCCTCCTTTCTGTGATCATTGGAATCTAACTGTTCTGTGATGAATGTGCCACATTTCTGTGATCACTGAAAGTATAAAAATTTTGCCCTACAAAATTCACATTTTAAAATGAGCTAGAGAATCTAAAATTAAAAACTCTGCTGTAAATGGTTTTAAGCACTTAAATTAATATATTTATATATATATGAATTATGACAAGGATAAAATGAACTGGTACATTTTAAAATAAATTTCTATGGTTATTTATCTTCAAAAAGCTATAGTTCTGCATGCTTCTAGAACTATTTCACATTTTAAAGTGACTACTGTATTACTATTGTTAAAAAAAATTTTAGTTGTTAAAAAGCTCATTTCAACAAAACAAAGAACAGTATTATCCAGATTGGTATATAGCAGTATATCAGCTGCTATATCCAGATTTTCCCAAATAATGTTCCATAGGATATTAATGGATATAAATCAAAAATAAAAAGGAGGTAAGGTCCCTTAATTCAAGAATGCTAGCTTAAATAGCATTTATTTTCTTTATAAAAAAAATAAATTTATTTCTTTATATAAAAGCCTTTATGTTAATGTTCATGGTAATCTCTGAGGCAGTGCTTTTTCTGAACCTAATCACAGCAGTGATTCTACATCCTAAATAAACTGAATTGGTTATTTACTGATTCAAGGGGGTAAAGAGAGGCTCCTAGGTTCCCAAAGGATAGTTTGCTTGGGTAGAATGGTGTCACTCATCACTAAGTGGACTGAATGGGAGGAGAGGGAGGATGCAGGAGGGACATCAGGTAGCAGTTATAATACTTTAGTCTGGAGCTCAGGTGAGAAGAATGGGACACAGATTTTTAACACTGGCAAATAGGTGCAACCTGAAGCCATTACTGTGAATGCTGTTACCTGGAGAGTGTTTCTCTATTTTCATTCTACATGCCTTGAATTCAATAGGTAAGGCTTAAAAATTTATCATAAACCTCCACAGCATCATTTATTTGTTTACATATCTACCCCCTCCTCCAACTTGTTCCTTGATCCCTAAGCACAGGGATCCTTGCAGGTAAAGCACTTATTATAGTACCTTATACAAAGCAAATGCTAGCCAAGTAAATGTTTGTTCATAAATGATTTTTATTCCAAAAATCCAAAGAAAATCCAAATTTACCTCGTTTTCTAACTACAGGGTGCCCCAAAAGTCACCATACATAGGGGAAATGGGGAATTGTAGCTAAATGTACCTTTATTTACAAAATATTTGTTACAAGTTTTACCTTTGTACAGAGACTTTTGGGACACACTGTATATTTAAAAATATATAAAAAGACCCTCAAACAAGTACATATATATAGATACCTATGTATTAGAGATATGTGAAAATTTGCCTTTGAATTGGTGTTCACTAAAAATCTCTTTTTTTCTATTACCTTCCAGGTTTACTGAGTCACTGGGAAATAAAAATTATATATATTTAAAATATACAACATGATTTTTTGATACACATGTCCAATGTGAAATGATTATGACAATCAGCCAATTAACATATCTATCACTTCACAATTGCCATAAAAATCTATTATTAAGCTTTCACTTTGAAAGGCCAATCAGCCAGTCCCTACTTCAACATCCTTTTGCAGCCTCCCTGAACTCGTGCCTCATAAATGGAATGAGATGAGGGAGTAAGTGACCATCACATGCAACCAACATAACAAAGTCAGTACCACGAACAATGCCTAGAGGGAAAAACAAGGCACGGGGAAAGCAGAACAGTTGCTTTCAAATATGCATAAGTATTCTAGAAATAACTTTCAGTGAAAAACTGATGAGTTTTTATGTATAAAAATTCTATCAGTTGAAATATAATAAATGTGTGCATAGTAATACAAGAGCAAACTACTGCATTAATTAATGATTATGAACGCTGTTAATAATTATTAACTTTCAAATTGTTAAGGAAATACATCCACAGCTAATACACAGAGAGCTAGATCTTCTTTCTTGGGTTACGTTTTCCTTTGTAAGCCTATAAATGTTGATAATTTTTAAAGAATACAAAGCCAAATAAGAGACTAGACTTTATTATAAATCTAAAACGTAGAATGTGTTCTAGCTAGCATTCATAAAATTAACTAGATAACTTGTAAACTGTATTTACTTTTTAGTTATTTAATTCCATTGAGGCCATATGCCTTCCAAGAAAAAGAGATATTTGGGAACTCTCCATATTTTATGAGGATAAACAACTTTGCAACTCCAAAATTTCATGAGAAAAATCTCCAAAATCAGTGGTATTCATAGATAAATCTATGAGATACCAAAAAATACTTTGTACCTCTACTGACCTCAACGGAAAATGAACATCTACTTGGTATAGCCAATGCGCAGCACAGTGCCCCAGGAACCATCTGGGAGCAGACAATGCTGAGAAACTGTTCTGCACTAAAAGGTCAAACTTATAAAACCTGACAACAAAAACTGTTCACAAAATTCTAAAAATGTTTCGGTAAATATTCCTATTTGTTTTTCTATCATGGTGATATTCAGCCTCAGTACCATGTTGGTTTTAACAATCAGCCACTCAACCAGAATGTGTACCTGGCATAGCTCTAATATATATGTACAGGCAAATATACACTGCATGCCTGTGTGCATGCATGAGAGATGCGTGATGGAGAAGACCACTCGATCACCTATGAGGTACAAAAGAATTACCATCGGTCTTACAAATAGCAAGTTCCAAATGAATGCATGTAAAGTATTACAGGATCTATAATTTAATTTACAAATACTTTTAAGCACATTTCTTCTTACAAAATGGTACACCTGAAATAGTATTTTTAAAAATGACATTCTAAAGTACAATGAAAAATCATAATTTTTTCCTTTAGAAAATGCAGATCACCAAAAATAAAAACCAATCACAAAACTACACCAATAATGTAATTAGATATCCATTCAAGATTTATTTAACTACTTCTTTTCCAGTCAATAATCACATTTTCAAACATTAATTTATAAATATAATCAAGTAAGATATCTGACACAGTATATGAAATAAGTCACTTGGTTCAACAAAATGCCTCACAATCTGCCTTATTTAGAACATTCAAGTTTAAAAGTTAGTAATACTTTATCCATTAGCTGGATACTACATTTTCAAGATTTTGAGCATAGCCATACATGGAATAGCCTCCAGTTTTCCATGCATGAAAAAGATCATCTCAATTAATTATAAAGCAATCAAAACTATTCTTTCAGATATGACTTCACACTGCTTCTCCTTATAAATACAAATGACAAAAGGATGAAAAGGAAAGAGAGAAAGAAGGAAAAAGAGGATTGGCGGGGATGTAGGGAGGAAGGGAACAAGAAAAAACAAAATCCCAGACCATGTTTTTTAAGGAATCATATATACGGATGTAATATACTTAATTGTCAGAGTCTCATTAAAGATATCCTATTAACATCTACTCCCGTAAAAGGTTTGTTATATTCTAATAGGGATCTGGGGGAGACATGCATTCAACCATAAAAGTGACTATTTTATTTGACTTATTAACAGAAATATTTCTCTTTCCACCAAAGTAATGGCCAACCTTGAAAAGCTCAAGTAGTAGCAATTACTACACTGCATTTATATTACTACTATAAATCAATAATTATCAAACTGAGTCCCAAAGTCAAGTTTAATAAATATCTCAACTATCTTTGCATTACTGATCTAAAATTCCCCCCATTTCTTGCTGTTTATCAGAAAGTTCCCCCATTCAAAACATACCATCAGTTCCCACACATTCTCTTAGCCATATTTTTACTGTATTTCAAAACTTGAGTCACCTGTATGCATCGTCTTCTTTCAAGTCTCATATCATCCTGATGGGGTGGGGGAAGGGAGGGAAGAGTCCAGCGGCAAAACTATAACACTGTGTGAAGAAAAACAGATTATGATAAGAGATAATGATGCAAAACAATTACCCCTAATTGAGGAATATCTAATGTAACTACAATCCCCAAAACATATAGGTAAAATTACTTCAAATTTACAAAATTAGTTTTCTAACATTTAACCTTACTTGAAAATAATTTTCCTTAGTCTTCATTAATCAAAATCAACTATACGTAAAATGTATTTAGTTGTCTGAGAAAAGAAAAACAGTTTTAAAATGTGCCTACTTATCACTGAAAATTTCAGGCATTTCTAGGTATCAAATAAACCTGAATATTCCACTATTCTATAGAATTTATCTGGGAAAAAAACTTTGTAATCTTCATCAATTCACAAATCAATATGCATGTGAATTCACTTTTCACAGTGATTTACTATCAAAGCAGAGGTAATGAAGTTACTTAATATGAACCATGTTAATATACCAACGTTATTTGTAAATTAGGTTTGGAGACACTTCTTAACAACTGCTCCCCAAGTCTACAAACTCACTTTTGCTTTCCAAGCAGCTTCTCTTACTTTATTGCAATTCTTTGATTTTCTAGTATCTTTTTCTGAGAAGATTTATTGCAATTCTATTATAGTACTTCTAATTATTGCTTCCATTGGTATTTCATGACTGACCAGCAAGTTCTACAATGACGTATGGGAAAGTAAAGGTAACCTCAGTGAGAACTGAGTAACCTCAGTGAGAACAGATGGTAACAACAGCAGAAGAGGCAAAACTAAGTATAGGTTGAGTCAAAAATTTATTTTTTGTATTGATTCTGTGGAATTCAATGAATATTCCAAATGAAACAATGTTGCTTATGTTGGCCAAATCCCCATGCAAGTCAAAAGAAACTATTGATTCCAAAAGATATTACTGGTCAAAGGCACTGGGGACCCTGAAGAAGAAATACAGACACAGACACTCACCCAACTCTAGACCCTCTAAACAAATTCTAAAATACGTTGTTTTCCTTTGTTAGCACTCTCTTAATTCCTGATACCTGTATTCCCAAAGTTTTATATTATGGCATCCCAATCACCCTGCTTAATAATCCTTTTCTCTAAGTAGTTCTACTTTCCTAAATTACTATCCAAAGCTCCTACTGCCTCAGTGAAGTTCGTTCATTTCACTTAGGTGATAGGAAGAAATCAACCAGACTAAAATAATTCACATTATTAACTGCAATTTCCAAAAAGAATGCTAGTTAGCCCAAATAAACCTCTTACTGGTAGAATTCCGAGTAGTGTTGCAAAAGTGTTAAAAACAAACAAAAAACCCACTACTCCAGTAGTTCGAAGAAAAACATTTTTAGGCAAGTGGGTCAAAATAGAGATTTGAGTCTATATATACTGCCCCAAATATTTCTGCTTTTCACTTAGATTCCTCCTTCTATTTCTGAACTTTCAGGTTCTTTAAAAGTTCCAAATCTATACTCCAAATAGCAACAGTAGACATTTCAATGGAAGAGAACCTCAGGGACAGGGATTTAAATGTGCAAATTATTTTTAAATTAGGAATTGCCTGTGTCCAGAAATCATTACCTATATTCCAGATTCCATTTCTGAAGAACTACCTTTCCAACTCAGATACTGCTACAGTGCCAAGTAAAGCCCTAGATATGGAACCAAATGGTACCCAATTTGGGGTGTATACGGATAGATGGATGGATGGATGAACATTAAAGTTTTATTTTATAAAAACAATAACTGACTCAAAATTAAATTATGTTTACTACAAATATATCATTTTCTAATAATTTTTCCTCAAAAACTGACTGGTATTTAACTCTGGCATGGACTACTGGGAAAGAAAATATAAATTCAATCTCTATCTATGAACTATACATATAATCAAATTCTTGAGGCTGTCAAAATATTCTTCACCTATAAAATGTTACAATATTACTATATACCTTGCTAACTTGAATAATTTCAATAGAAACAGATGTTACTGATATAAAATTTATACAGAATCAAATAAGATATCAGTATTTGTTTTATTTTATTAAGTTTTTAGAAATTAACAGATTTCTACTGTGTCAAATACCTAAAACTAAAAAATATACAACAAAATTTTCTGACACATTTTTGAAACATCACGCATTAATCACTATTCATTTGAAAGACAGCCTTTAGCAAAAGGTAAAGTATCTTCATGAGTTACAAAATTTGCTGTTGCCTTACATAGCAACTAAACCATCATATACTGAGTCATGATCAACTCCAGAAATCTTGACCTTGGATTACCTTAACAAAGATTCTAGTAATATTCCATAAATCCTTCCTTCAGGATAGTCACTTTTCAAAAAAAAATGTTTGTATCAGGTCAGAATTTTATGACAATAAGTACATAATTCCAAACACCAAATGTGCTTTGCATATAAAGCTATAGATACAATTTTCTTCCTAAAGAACCTTAAAAATCTAAGTCATATTTTAAATTGTTTTGAGAAAAAACATATAGTAAATTTTTCATCTTTTGCTCCACAAATGGAGTCATTCACAAACTACGGAGTAAAATTAGATGCTAATGAAAAATATGTATCTTTACCCCAGGAACCTCTCATACGTTTTAGCTCACATTTTGCCAATGGCAACATAATGGTCTATAAACAATCCAGGAACTGAGCTTAAGTGGTTTTTTTCAAGTTAAACTTACAAACCATTTATTTTTTAGTTGTCTGAAAAATCACTGCATAAAATTAACCTACAGCATATCTTCAGAGATAGTAAAATTTCAACAGGTTGTTAAGCACACGGTTATACTGAGGTAGGTACTGGGCTTAGCCTCTTGGTGTCTGTATTTCTTTAAGGCGGTGGGGGAAGGGGTTGATCAAGACATCTAATTAAAACCACTGAAGTACTCAGATTTATAAAAAATACTAATCCACAAATATCCAGAGTGGAAAGACTGTGATTGAAATGAATGTATTAGCATGATATGGCAAGTCCAGATTAACTCAGGAGCTAATAAAGTAAATGGCAGGTGCAATGTATTCTCTAATGTGACAATGTTTTGTAATGACACTCATATCTAATTTCAAAATAACTAAAGCAATTGAGAAGTACTGCAAGTAGCACATGAAAAAAATCAGTATGCTATAAGGAGCTTCAAAAGTACTGGTTAAGTATTGTTTTATCCAAGTTGAAAGAAAGTACATAGTTTTCTTATAATTATTTTTTTAATTTTATGTATGTCATAGATGTACTTGAGTATTTCACTTTAAAAATCTGACCCATATGAACAGATAAAATATAATGCACAATGTGATTTAAAAGGACAATTTAGATAGTTTAGAAGATGCCAATTAAAAATAAGCAACGACAAAAAAAATAAGCTACAAAATAGAAATGAAGGAAAACGTAGATCTAAAATTTGACTGCACAAATTAAAATTACAATGTGATTTTCTAAAGTTTATACAAGGTAACTAACATTCCTTATAACTTTTTGCTTATTTACATTAATTAAAGAAATGACAGAAAAAGAAAAGATTTCTTTTCCCACATACTAATTTTAGAAATAGATTTTCTGGAAGTGTAATAGCCAAAGAAGCCAAAGGAAAATAAAACAGGGAAATGTCATGATTTTGATATCTAATACATAGGCAAAAAAAAACAATCTTTCTAATTCCCAATAAGATGGTCAAGTAGCATTACAGAGAAAAAGCAATTACACTAACTAGGGATTTCAAGTGAAATCCTAAAAATCAGGAATATTTATCACTCCCATAAGAATCCCTAGGAAAGTCATAGTCTTTTAAAAGGGGAAGGGCAAATACCACAAGACTTTAGAATGTGATATCATTCCAAAATTACTAGTACAACTATAGGGAAAAGAATACTTGCTGAATGTTTACTATGCACCAAAACACTCAGCTGAGACACTTTATAGATGTTGACACATTTCACCTCATAACAGCCCTACAAGTAGATAGTGTTATTTCTATTTCATCAAAGGGGAAAAAGCATGGGTCAGAGAGATTAACCGGCCTACGGTCAGAGTTTGTGAACTCTGTTAGCACAAAGTTCACCATATCAAGATCCTTCTCATTAAGGATCACTGGAATGGTTATGAGAAAATTGTAAAGATGGAAGAATCAAGGTATGTCTAAGTCTAATTTTTAAAGAAAGGATAAAAAATAAACATAAAAAAACTAAAAGTCATATAAAACTCTACCCCCAAAGATAAGTTTGGTGGTAGAATCCTTGCTCTTTTTAAAAAATGTTATATCTTTACATTAACAATTTATATTTGCACCATTATTTTAACAGGTGAATAGAACTCTACTGCAAAGATATAAATGTATTTTTTTTTTGAGACAGAGTCTCGCTTTGTTGCCCAGACTAGAGTGTGTGCAGTGGTGTCAGCCTAGTTCACAGCAACCTCAAACTCCTGGGCTCAAGCAATCCTCCTGCCTCAGCCTCCCAAGTAGCTGGGACTACAAACATGCGCCACCATGCACGGCTGATTTTTTTCTATATATATTAGTTGGCCAATTAATTTCTTTCTATTTATAGTAGAGACAGGGTCTCACTCCTGCTCAGGCTGGTCTAGAACTCCTGACCTCGAGCAATCCGCTGGCCTCGTCCTCCCAGAGTGCTAGGATTACAGGCGTGAGCCACCAAGCCCGGCCGATATAAATGTATTGTAAGCAAACACTTATTGGGGGATATGTAGCTATTTCCAAATTTCTTACTACCATGAATTTTAAACTTTGGAGCCCACTTCTTTCCATCTGCTAACAGGAATTAAGAAAAAAGTGATATTAACAAAACAGCAAGAGCCATGAAGATTTTTTTCAAATCTCTTCTACTGATGTGCTTGCTTACAGATATTTTATGTCACCTATACATAATGTGCTCAAACTTTTTATTATTCAAGTAAGTTCTAGACCATAAGAGGAATTTAAAAGTGGTTGCCTAATGACCTCTAGGTGTTCTGGGAATCAAAGAAGGTTGAGATCCAGTGCTTAGTACACTTCTAACTTTATTGTTATGTTTCCCTCCTAACCTGAACATTTGCAGTAATCTCATTTATGTAAGTATTTCCTAAACAAAGCAGTATCTATCAGACTGAAGACATTTAGGAAGAATATGTTGAATCAGTAGCCTGCGAGCCCTTCTCATAACTCTTTTCTAACAAATGCAATGTAAAACTGCTCTGTTCTTTTCTGGTAGCATTGACTTTTCTAAATAAGATGTTCTAAAGTATAACATATACACACACATATATAATTTTATATATAAAATGTTATCTATAATTAATTTATATAAGTGCATGCATACATATACTTACTTGGTTATATATACTTTTATACATATAATTATATATAATTTTATAAACCATTGCTTTTATTCCTGCATTTCAGAAATATAGAAAAATATCAAGGCCCAGAAATAACCAAAAATACACTGTCATGGCTTACATTTTCTTCCAATAAGTCTATACTAAAAGTAGTAAAATGAGTGTAGTTTTACTTATTTTCCCTGCTATACTTTCATGGAACTTACAAAGAAATGCTACCTCCTTACTTAGGTTCTATCCCCTGGCCTCTCCACTCATTTCTCTATTCATCTTTCTTTCCAAAAGAAATATTTTCAAAAGTTTACTCTGCACTAGTAATTCTGAACTCTCTAACTTCTCACTCTACATCCAGCCCAACAAGCTGCTGGATGGATGGCTGCCTACAGGGCCACATTGCTGCCTGAAATGCATCCTCCTTATCTTCCTACACAACTCACTCACCAGTCTAACTTCCAATCTCTACTCCTCGCACCACCATTCTTGCAGTAACTTCATTAAAACTGCTGACTTCTTTAACCACTCTAAATGGTCGTTCTACATCCTATCAATTTTCAAAATGCCTCATGCCTTTCCATTCTTCTCCCTGTCCACTTCAGTCACTCTGGTCCAGGTCCTTAATTCACCCAAGGTGTTATAAGTGCCTCCTAGAATTAAGCATCTCCTAGACCTGATGATTTGTCAGAATCACTAGGGTAGGTTCCCTGAACTAGATCACAGACTCCTAAAATCCTGATTCAGGAACCCTGGACAAGAAGCCAAGAACCTGCATTTTATTTTTTTAAACAACAACTTCCAGGTGATTCCTGAACATAGCCAGGTTTGGGAACTGCTGTGCTTAAAGGCATCTTGCCCCTTACCTACATCACCCCTGATATAGTTGCTACACACACCTTCCTGAAACACACTTTCAACTGGGATTTAACTCCTCTCTGATTTAGGAACATTCCATCAAATCTTGCTGCCCTCAACTCACAGTTCAATGTGGCATTCCATAAAATGCATTTAGTCCTCTTCTGCACCAATGCCTAGGTCATTTCACTACATCTGTCCCTTCTTGCCTATCTACCTCAATTCACGCTCATTCAGCTTAAAGTTACTCCAGCCTCTCCTCTGAACTTGCATTTAATTATCTACCACTGTATTCTGTTAATTATTTATGTTACATACTNACCTCAATTCACGCTCATTCAGCTTAAAGTTACTCCAGCCTCTCCTCTGAACTTGCATTTAATTATCTACCACTGTATTCTGTTAATTATTTATGTTACATACTCACTCCAGTGATATCTACTGCTTGGTGAGAAGTGATACTAGGTCTCATATTTCTATTATATCGTAGATGTTCAATAAGCAGATTCGTATAGTGGAATAAAAAAATACTGTTTTGGGCCGGGCGAGGTGGCTCACGCCTGTAATCCTAGCTCTCTGGGAGGCCGAGGTGGGCAGATCGTTTGAGCTCAGGAGTTCGAGACCAGCCTGAGCAAGAGCGAGACCCCATCTCTACTATAAATAGAAAGAAATTAATTGGCCAACTAA
>VSMD01128342.1:0-42464 GCA_008750895.1 Mirza zaza | reverse complement strand
GGCCCAGGAGCCTGGAAGAGGCCCCCAGGTTGAGACAAGGAGGACACAGCCTCCGGGGACCTTTTGACAGGGACCCATTGCAGGACTGGGGGACGGGTGGATCCCATCATGCATTGTCATTCCTTTGGTTCTCAGAGGCATTGCCAGTTTTTCAATGAAAGCACAAATATCCCTGAGAAAGTTCACAGCTTAAACTCTTAGCAACAGCGAACAGTTGTTGACAGTGTGATTTCTATCCTGGGGCCCAGAGGAGACCCCGAGGATGTGGAGTGGAGGAAGAGGCCAACCTCCCAGTTTGGTGTAGGGTGAAGTCATAAAAATCATCAACAGCCAAGATTTAATGAGCGTCCACATAGTAACAATGATGATTACCTTGGAAATCTGGAGCTATATTTTCAACATGGAAAGGAGTTCATTAATCAAATGAAGAGTCCTGTGTTCCCCATAGGTCAGGCCCATCCCCTCTGGGGTCGGTTGGTCACTAGCTCTGCAACCACGGGCTTCTCCTTTTTAAGCCTCAAGGTGCTTCTCATCTGTGAAATGGGATAATAATACTACCTACCTCATTAGGAGGTTATAAGAGGAAAATAAGATAAATTATCCAAAGAACTAGACTTAGTGGTTGTCCCAAAGTAAACACTCAATAAATGATCTGTGGATTTTTTCTCCCTTTCTTAATATATAGTTGAGTTTCTTCATGCAGTGCCAGTGTTTTGCTAAAACTGTATTGTTCCACGGAGTGATCAGAGCTGTCCTGTTAGTAGGAATTCAGAGATCAGCCCATCGAAAGCATACAAGGCCCCTGCACTGGCAGGACCCACACTGAGCCAATAGTGTTTGCTCTTCACCTTTGAAAATGTGCTAAAGTGAAATAAAGGATCAGGGTGACACATGTTTTTTAACTGTTCTTACCCACATAACACTTAGTATTTATTGTATGCTTTACAAATATTAACTCATTTCATCCCCATCTGATTTCATCAAGTAAATTTGATTATCCCCATTTTACACATGAGGAAACTGAGGCACTGAGAGTTAAGTCATCTCCTGAGGTCACAAAGCTAGTGTAAGAAGTAAAGCCAGTGAAGAGGTTAATTAATGGGTACAAGTATACAGTTTGATAAAAGCAATAAGACACAGTGTGTGATAGATCCCTAAGGTGATCATGGTTTACAATAATCTATTGTAAATTTCAAAATGACTAGAAGAAAATAATTTGAATGTGTCTACCGTAAAGAAAATAAATATTTAAGGTGATGGATTATCCCAATTATACCGATTTGATTTTTGCAAATTATATGAATGTATTAAATTATATGTACCCTGAAAACATGTACATCTATTATGTATCAATAAAATTTTTTTTTTTTTTAAAAAGGAATGAAGCCAGGATTTAAACCAGACATTCTGACTCCAGAGTTGAGCTATTAACTACTATCCTATGCTACACACACACACATACACACACACACACACACACACACACACACACGCTTCATCTTCCACCCTGCTCACATTCACTGTCCTTGCAAATGTGTGATGGTCAGAGCTTTGTAAACATTTCTCAGTGTGATCACCTATGAGATTATAGGAAGCCAGATGGCCAGGAAAGAAGGAGATGGGACTTTTAGGAGAAGAGGAGCCTCTGTTAACTGTGGAACCTTTGCAGGGAGGCAGAGAGTAACTGGTTAGGGCAAGAGTTGCCCATCTCCAAAGAGTTCTGACCAAGCTCCCACCTCCACCCTCAGACGAAGAAGTGAACCCACGTTAGATAGTGAGGAAAGGTTATCAGTGGCCAGCTCCCAGATGAAAGAGGAAAAGAGGAAAACAGAGATTTTTTTCAGAACTCAGTTTTGTTAAATATGGTAACAGAGGAACCTAAAGTAACAGAAAAAAAGATAAGAGATTCCTGCCCCTGGGGCGAAGCATTCAGTTGCCACATCACTGAGCAGGGCTTTGCAAAACGTATCTACCCAGTAAGAGATGAATGCAACTCTGCGGAGGAAACAAATAAGCCACTTGTAGAGGGAGCGGCTCTGAGTTATGTTTCAAGTCTGGGCCAGGTACAAAGACACCCTGCCACTCTGTGACCCACGGCCTGCTTGGAGAGGGAGACGACAGTGAAGAAACTAATAGTCATGAGGCTACAGAAACTCAAGCTGGCTTCATCTAAACAGACCCTGGAAGACACTCACAGACAGATGCCACTTTTGCCAGGCCCTTACTCGCGAGAGGGCTACTGGGAGTTTGCTGTCATTGTCTGGGCAGAACTGTCAGGAAGGGCTGTGGAGAGGAAAAGAGGCTTGGAACTGTTTAGGGCAGGGGTGGGGAACCTGCGGCCTTAAGGCCACATGTGACCTTCTAGCGCAGACTTTTGGCTGAATCCAAATTTTATAGAACAAATCCTTTTATTTTTATCGATACATTTTTGTTCATCTTTTATATTTCTATTTTATTTTTAAAAGGAACGCATTGTAAATACCAAAGAATGAAATAAGTTTTAATAAAATAATCCTCCCAGATTGTCCAGCACAATTAGAACATTAGTAAGCCATAAAGGCTAAATTGACAGCTGCTACACTCATGATTTAGCTCTAACTTCCCCCACCTGACAGGTACCACTAACGAACGAGACTGGTTGGGAGAGTTTATGGGGGTTGAGTTCACCAGTCTGTTATCAGCTTTTGACAATGGTCCACTGCGTTTCTGTTTGAAGCGGAATTTGTGAATAACCTGCACAGCTCAACAGTATTTTTTAATTCTGTGTGCTTAACAGCCCATCATGCCAAAGAAGACCAAGAGAACACTGAAGGAAGAAAACAGAGTTTTTAATAAGGATTGGGAATTGCAATATTATAATATCTTGTTTCTGCTAAAGATAAAATGATTTGCTTGCTTGGTAATAATGCAATTATCAACATTAAAGAAATTCATGCTCATCAGCATTATAGCACTCATAAGGACCAAAAATATTTTAAATTAGATGGGGAGGTGTGAAAGGTTGTATTGCAGAAATTAAAAGATGAAAAGCAAAAGCAAAGACAATCCTTTCAAGCAGGATTAACACCTGGAAATAATGCCACCGAAGTATATAAAGTAGCTTATATATTCAGGGGGGAAAGGGAAGCCATTCAGTGACGTAGAAATTGTAAAAGAGTGCATTGTCAAAGTCGTAGGATGCTTAGTCCCGAATAACATTTTCAAAGTACAAACAACTGCCTCTATCAAGGAGAACCATAACTGATTGGCAGCATGAATTAGCCTTCAACTTAACAGAACAACTTCAGGTAATATTTCGAAAGGAAAATATGTATTATTCAATCACTTTGGATGAATCAACTGATACTACTGACTCTGTGCAGGTTTTCATTTGTGTCATAACAGAAGATTTTCTTTGCTATGAAGAGTTACTTGCTTTGGGCGCTCTTGCAAACAGAATACAGGGAATAGATATCTTCAACAACATTCGAGATAAATGTGAAGTTGGACTGAATTTGGTAAATTTAGTGAGTGTATATGCAGATGGTGCACCTTCCATGACAGGAAAACATGAAGGTTTATTGCACAGATTTAAAAAAAGTATTAGCAGATCCAGATGCTCTCATTTCTTTTCATTTCTCCATCAACAAAATCTCTGTGCTAAAGCTACTATTTTAAGTGACACTTTGCAACAAGTTATACATATTGTTAATTATATTCATGCAAATGCAACATGGCATTGTCAGTTTCATAACATACTAAAGTTGAAAGATGAGATATTCAGTGTGGATTTGTTGTATCATTCTAAACTGCATTGGCTATCACAGGGACAGGTGTTAGCCAAAATTTTATCTCTGTGAGAACACATAAATTTTATGAAGAACAGAACCAGCAATGTGAATTATTGAAAAAAGATTTCTACACAAATGTAGCATTTCTGTGTGATATCATATCAAAACAACTTGAATATTTCTTTGCAAGGTAAAACTAAATCTATATATGATATGTGGCAAGAAATCCAAGCATATTAAAAAAACCCCATTTTTTTTAAAATACTTTTTCAAAAGGAAATTTCGGATGAACATTTTCTGCAGTTAGCAAAGGTCATTGAAGAGCAGGATGATATATGCAAATCATTTGACGTATATGCAGCTGTTATAGACCTGTTATTTGGAGAACACAAGGAAAGGTTCACTGACTTTGAGAATCATGACATCACACTCAAATTAGCATTTCAGCCTCACCTGGTTGTTATCAACAAGGCACCTAAAGAACTACAGATGGAATTGATTGAACTCTCAGTAGATGACATTTTAAAGTCGTTGTTTGATGCTAAGAAAGATCCAATCGAAATATGGAAAAATGCAGTAGAATACCCACACCTTCAACAACATGCCCCAAAAATGGTTTCTTGCTTTTCAACCACTTATTGCCACAAGTCTACATTCTCCTACCTAACCCAAATCAAGACGCCCTTAAGGTCACAAATGACTGACACCCATCTGGAGGATTAGCTGAAACTGCAGACCTCCAGGCTGCACCCAAATATTCAAATGCTTTCCAACAAAGAGCAGACACAACCATGTCCTTAAATTTAAACTTAGTTAACTTTAAAACTAACAAATAGTTTTCATTTTTGGAAACTATTAAGTACATAGTAGTTAGATTTTTACAAAATAACGTACATGTTTAAGTATATCTAATTGAAGTTTCTTGACTGTGGCCTTGTTTGATTACAGCTAAATTAACTCAGACTTCCAACATGAAAAGTTTCTCCCCCCCTGGGTTAGGAAGTGCAAGGAGAAGACTGGAGACCGAATGATTGTGGGGGTGATGGTCATAAGGCAAAGGTGGCTCCAAGCAACTTGGAAAATAGAGATGCTACTGATGAGGTCGGGGCTAGGACAGAAAGTCTGGGAGGCACCAAAATGGCAAGTTGAATGTAGAAAAGCCCAACCAGCAAGGGAGTGGGAGGCAGGGTTGTCTGAAATCATACAGTCTTGGGGGTTTTGTTTTGCTGTTTTATTTTGTGGTCTTTTTTTGGTCCTCTTCCACTGGTATGTATTTGTGTACTGATGAAATTGCGTTGGCCTGGAAACAAAACAGGAGCAAAATGTAACTTTCTGCGGTAGTCGTAGGTGGGGAAGGGACTTTGGGGTGCTGTGGCCGTGAGGCTCATGGACCGATTGGGTGACCTCAAACATACGGCCAGCTGGGTGCGGTGGCTCACACCTGTGATCCTAGCACTTTGGAAGGCTGAGGTGGGAGGATCGCTCGAGGCCAGGAGCTCAAGACCAGCCTGGGCAATAGTGAGACCATCCCTGGAAAAAAGAAAAGAAAAGCTCAATTATAAAAAGAGCAAAAAAGGTATTGCCTGTTCATTTACTTATTTTTGGCAAGAGCTGGTAGGCATCTATGACTCCTTTATTTACCTGGCCATTGGAACAATGCTGGGGAGACGCAAAAGTATCTCTAGTACTTTCTTAGCATGACTTCTTTCTCATTACCTCATCACAGTGAGAAGCAGATGGATTTCTCAACCACTTACTTCCTCCTCCAGCAGGTGAACTTGGAATGCCTTCAGTGTTTTCTCTGCGAGCAGGTAGCAACAGGAGCACGGCTTCAGTTGCTCCATCGCCAACGGGCCAGTGATTAGTAATAATACTCTGGGCAGCTGCATTTCTTAGTTAAATTTCAGGTCCAGATAAGACTCCTGGAGCATTAATACTGCCCTTTCTTATTATGGAAAATTGTACTTAAACAAAGGAACTTCCTAAAATATATGATAAATTGGGTTAAGCTATTTAACGAGATCCTAAATTGCTTTATAAGTTCTATTATGGCATTGGCATGAGTATACATTGGCAGATGATGGATAAAGACAGTTTGAGGCGGGGCGCGGTGGCTCACGCCTGTAATCCTAGCACTCTGGGAGGCCGAGGCGGGCGGATTGCTCGAGGTCAGGAGTTCGAAACCAGCCTGAGCAAGAGCAAGACCCCTGTCTCTACTATAAATAGAAAGAAATTAATTGGCCAACTAATATATATATATATATATATATAGCCGGGCATGGTGGCACATGCCTGTAGTCCCAGCTACTCAGGAGGCTGAGGCAGTAGGGTCGGTTGAGCCCAGGAGTTTGAGGTTGCTGTGAGCTAGGCTGATGCCACGGCATTCACTCTAGCCTGGGCAACAAAGTGAGACTCTGTCTCAAAAAAATAAATAAATAAATAAAGACAGTTTGAGGTGAGAGGAGGGGAAGAAAGCTGCTCCCTTCACTGAGTGTCTGTTCAGTCTCTTGTTCTCAGGGATGCTTGTTTAAAACAGGCTGTCTGTTTTTATTAGTGAATTCCACCAGGGAAAGTGTTTGCTGAGACTCTCATCCTAAAATGACATGGAAGACTTGGAAAACATGTAAACAATGGAGAGCTCCTGCAGGTGTTAATGGTAGTTTTATAAGAATCTAGAAGAGAAAATTTTAATGTCAAAATGAATTTTAATCATTTTTTATGGAAAACTGTTCTTTGCAATGTCATGATACAGATCTAAGCTTTTAGTTGGTCCTATATAAAACACTGTATCTAATTTAAAAGCGTGAATTTGTGGCTTATTTGAAGCTTATAATTAGAAAATTTGGGTAAAAAGCAAATGACAGCCACAAGTTCAAGGTATTGTTGCTCAAACTGAACACAATAAAGATTCATTAATTCATTATCCATTAATTCAATAAGTATATTATTATATGCTGGTACAAACTCTAAAATGCAGTTTTTTTCTGCATGATACCATTTCACCATTCTATCACTAAAGTTTGTAAATTACCTTTAAGAAAAGAAATGCAGTAATATAAAGCTATTAAGAGAATCAAGTAAGTCTATATGTATCAACATGCAAATATATTTATTTCACCTATTATGTCTATATGATACATTTGATGAATATTTACTATAATTGTTATATACCCTGAGGCTTTTTCTTTCCTTTAAGATGCATTAAACCAAGAAGAAATTGCAAATTATATAAATATAAAATCAAGTTCAGGTTTTAGCTCCTTTAATACCCAGCTTTGAAACTAGAACCCTCAAGTTATATATCATCACCAGATAATAACACTTTTTGAGGAACTACGTGATGGTTAGTGTGTTCCTATTCAACCATACACCTGTACACCTAAACAGATTTCATAGCTCTTTTACATAGGTAAAACCTGGCTGATTTTTAATTATTTTTTCATGGAAAACCCTTCTTTGCAATGTCACAATACAAATCTAACCTTTTAGTCGGTCCTATAAAACACTGTATATAATTTAAAAGCATGAATTTGGATTTTAAAAATTTGCAGCTAATTTAAAGCTTATAATTAGAAAATTTGGGTAAAAAGCAAATGATAGCCACAAGTTCAAGGTATTATTTGTTGCTCAATACCTTGGATTAAAAACCATTCTCTAGGTAGTTTAATTTCAAAAATTACTTCCCTTCAGAAGATCCTGTCTGCATTCCAGATGGCCTTATGCCAGCAACCCTCAACTTCAAATGTGGCTTTGGTTTTCTTTGTCAGCAAGCAGAAGTATTGCCCATTTTTCCTCCCTTCCTACACACTTTGAAATGTGACATCCATACCCCAAACCCTAATATTTTCAGTAATAACAAGAAGCAGCATTTATATAGCAGAAAGTTAGGAAAACTATGCTGTTGAGGGCAGAGTGGAAATGAATGAACATAAATGGAGACACTTGAGAGGAAGTAAAAGAAATTCAGGATGAGCCCAATCAGACAAGGCTTTGATCAAGTCCAAGACCAAGTTTAATGGGTGAGGGATTTGGAAACATGGGATGAAGCATCATAAAGGAAAATCTGAGAGAAAAGGCGTGCTCACATTTTGTAAGTTTTACATTTCACAGTAAGTTTATGGGTTCAGCAAACACATTTCCTATACTGAAGGCTCCAGTGGAAATAAATGCTGACTGTATAGCCAGCTGGTGAGCAAGAACTGTTTGAACATCTTTAGGTAACAGCATTTTAATAGGTACTTTATTTAACTTTTATCTTTTCAGATATGATTATCAGGCTAACTTTATAAATTATGAGAAATGAAACAAACAAAATAACATCAGTTTCATTGACTTAAAACAATCAATGTCACAGGTAACTTTTTTTTTTTTAAGGATTTATCTTTTGAGGGTGAGGCCCAGGCTGAAAAATCTTTTGCTATGCGTTGTGAGGTGTCTGCATGTGAGTTACACAGGAACCAGGCTAGTGCAACTTGGGCTGCTATGCTCAAAACTCACAAATTTAAGAATGGCATGCTTCCCAGGGGGCACTGAGGACTACAGTCTCCTCTTTGGAGATGCCTGGAGATGTTTTCCAGCTCAGAAGCAGGGTAGTGATCGTACCGGCCCTGGCCAAGAAAGCACTAACCAAGGTTTTTAGATCTGAAACCTTGAGCGGTTGTCTAAACAAAACATAGACCTTTACAGTGCAGTAATTCTACCAGGTGGTCTTTTGTTTTTCATTATGCCTTGAAAGATATATAAATTAGGCTCTAGTAACTTACCAGTGGGAAGGAAAACAGGTAAAATAAACCCCAAAGAAAAGAGAACCCTTGCCTGTGGGTGCATTCATGCAAACATGCTTGTGTGCACATGCATGACTGTATCCCTCAACTACACACCATAGACACATGCAAATGGTTGAAGGTGGATCAAATTTTGGGCTAAAAGCAGCTTTTTGAAATTACAATCAAGCCTACCTCCTTCTTTCAGGGATTCAAAAAATGCAGTGAAATGAATCATGCAAGCTTCTGAACAGCCAGCTAAAAGACTCATTTCTATCTGGTTAAGTGATCCTCAGAAAGGAGGAATGTACACATTCCTTGAAAAGGCTGTCCTCTAGAAATGTCAACTTCTCCAAAATTAGCCTGACCCATTGGCAGGGTTGCCTGTCTCTACTGGAGAGACAGCTGGGCTTGAGTCTGCAGTCTTCATGCCTTCACTAGATCCTGGGGTACAAGGGAGGGAGACTGGATATCGTCCTGTTAATGTTATGGGGCATTAAGCAATAGAAATGCACGTAGGAGAAGTAATCATTGCTGGAGTCCTAGTTCTCTTCTACAAACAGGCTGAAAAACTGCATTTGAGCTCCCTGGAGATAGGCATTACATCCAATAATTTTTTACTGGTCTTGCCGTTGTGTGGCTATGTGTGTCTAATGTCCTTTCTGTGGCCAGCGGTGCCCAGGCCGAGGCAGGGAGTTTACATGGCAGAAAGATTCTCTTTCCTCAGGTGCTGTGAAAGACAGAAAAGGGAATAAAAAGTCATGACTTCAAAGAATCTTCCAAAAGCGAGCAAGGTGTGTTAGGGAAATTCTTTTTGAGGTAGAACTCAGGGGAAGGATGGACTATTTGTTGAAACCATTGTCTCAGTGCTAGAAAGGTTTTGGAAACAGAATTCAATTCTGCAAACATTGTTAGGTACCTTCTACGTGTCAGAAAATGTACTAAGTGACTGGGGATAGAAAGATGAATTGGGCATGACCTCTTCTTTCAAGGAATTTAGATTTGGGTAATCCAAGTATGAAGATTCTGCAAGAGAATATGACAAAATGCTTATTTCTAATTTTGGTATTTTTCCAAGTTTGTACAACAAACATATTACTTTTATAATCTGAAAAAATATTTTAAATAGTGTGAAAAATGCAATAAAAGAAGCAAGAAAAATAAACACATACCAAAAAACAAAAGCACAAAAGAAAACAAGGGAAACTCCTTAGAAGTGGCGATGCTTGAACTGGGTAAGGAAGGGTGATTGGAGCAGGAGGCGTTCCCCTAGGCAGAGCCACGTGTGCAGGGACATCGAGGCAGGACCCGGAGAGCCTACTTGGTGGGAGGGGCCAGTCGCTGCCAGTTCAGTGAGCACAGGGCCTGTGGAAGTTGAGGGTGGAGAGCAGGTCTGCTTGATCCCAGAAAGCCTTGGGGCTTCATTTTAAAACTGTGGGTATATTGTGGGAGAGGCGTTTCCATTTGTCTTTTTGACGACTGGCAGCTGTGAGAAGGTGGGAGTGTCCTCGCAGTTCTCCACGGGTCTCCAGCTATCTTGGCCCTTCACTGACCAAGGGCCCTACCTGCTGTGCTCTTAAACCCAGCGCTGGGGTTGTGCCCAAGGCCACATTCCGACTGGGCTGCTCCCAGCCAACAACTGGCGGAGACGTGGAGATACTTAGGCAGGTGGGCTCCAAGGAGAATGGGAATCCCTGTGCTGGGTACCTATGGTTGTAGGACTCGGAAGATCTTGCTGAACTTCCCTAAGCCCGCAGGGGGGTGAGGATGGTCTCCCTCCCTTGGGGTCAGATCTGCATAGTGTCTGGCTGTCTCTCGGCTCTCATAGCCCCCTACTCATTGAGTTCGCAGCCACTTCCCCTAAAGAAAATCCTGCACAGCTAGTCGTGTCTTGGCGCTGCTTCCTGGAGCACGGACACTAGCACAAGGAGCGCACCTGCCTTCCCTTCCCTCTCCTGTCCAGGGAGAGCCCTGTAAAGGCGAGGAGCGCGACTGTGGGCAGCCGGCGCCGCAGGCAGCCTTCCTTCCCGCTTCTCCCCGACGCTGTCGTCCTCCCGGTCACCCAGGCCCATGGATCCCGCAGATCTCTCCAGCCCGCGGCGTTCCCATCCCGAAGGCCAGATTCTACTGGACTCTCAGGTCCCAACTCAACTGTCAGCCCTGCCGAAAGCCATCTCCACGTCTCCCCTCCTCTCGGAAGGGGCAGGGCTGGCGGGTCTCCCCCGCCGTGGAGACACCCGCTCCTGCTGCTTCCGTTCTTGGTGGGACGCGGGAACTTCTGTGCCGTGAACTCTGCGGGGAAGGGACCGGGTCGTGTTCGCGCGTCGCGTCCGCGGTCGCGGGCCGCGCAGGGCTCGCGGCGTGCGCTTACCCGGTGTTTTCCGAGTTGTGTGCGTTAGGAGGGATGTCCCAACCAGAGCGCCGGGAGACGGTCGAGGCCGCGGCCCGGAGCCCGCGGCGGGGTGGGGAGCACGGTCCGCCCGGGATCGGCGCGGGGGGCGGGGCGGGGCGGGGCGGGGCGGCGGGAGGAAGGTGCGGCGCGGCTGCAGCCTCGCGGGCGGGTCGGGGCAGCCGTGGCCGCTGCAGGCGCACAGCGCGCGCCCAAGTGGAGAACAAAGTGACCCCAGAAACTTCTCCAGCTCCGGCCGCGTCCCCACCGGGGGCTCCCTGCCGCGGGCACGCAGGGCGGGACGCGATCGGCCCCCACGGTGCCGGGCGCCGCAGCCGAGGTAAGGGGCGCGGCGGGGCGAGGACGCGGCGGGAGGCCGGGGACAGCGCGGCCCCGCGGCGGCGCCTCCCGCGGGCTCCGGTGGCCCCGGCCCTTCCGCCTTGCGGGCCGCCCCTCCGCCCTCCCCGCTTGCTCTGGGAGTCGCGCGGAGGGGCGCGGCTGCGGGGCGGGGCCCGGGCACCTTCTCGCCGGAGGGTGGCCGCGTCCGGGCGCTTTCCTTTTCTCCCGCGCGCAGCCTGGCCAGGGCACGGAACGCTTTCCGGAAGGCTCTGAACCCGGGTCCCGTGGCCCCCGCCCCAGCCCGGCGGAGCAGCGCGCGCCCGGCCTCCGCTTGCTGCGGCTCTCGCCCGGAGCCCGGCCGTCCGGGGCGCCCGGAGCCGAGCGCGCGCTGCGTCCCGCCCCTCGGCGGTCTCGGCGCCCGGAGAAGGGCGTCGCGGGGGGCAGGACCCCGCGTCGCGCGGATCGGCGCGTGTAGACCCGTGCGGTCCCTTGCTCAGCCCTGCAGCCCCGCCGGCCGTCCCGGACGGGCGCCCCTCCTAGGGGGGCCGAGGTGCCAAGTTTCTGTGAAAGCCGACACGTTGTGTCCCTAATGGATCCTATTTACCAAAAACGGTTTAGAGAGAAAAGAATCCAGTCTTGCAAGCCTTGATGGCTGACAGTCGCCGTAAAGGTACGGGAATAAGATTGCATGAGATAGTTTTATCTTGAAGAAACGGGGAAACTTAATATTGATGAGCTTCCATGCCTCTTCTTGCTTTTGTTTTTCGAATGGAAAAATAGGGTAACTTTATTTAAGGTGGGGAGGCTGCTTGATCCTGAAGATAATTTCATTCCGGGGGAGGTTTTCCTGCTCTTCTCATCAAAGTCCAGACTTGGCCTCCTGGGCATCCTGGGGTGGTGATAAGGCCTTTATTTACCAGGCAAGCGTTCAGTCTCTCATGGCTATCCACCCATTCTATCTTCTGTTCCCCAAATGCTGCTGATAAACTTATTTTAACAGATAACACCTGGCTATCTCCAGTTCTCTTTCCCATAGATTTAAGCCAGACTGTCTTTAAATCTTACCAGGTTTCTTACAGGTGCAGATCATATGCTGTAATATAGCAGTCATAGGCTATGGACGAAAAAAGTCAATTGTTGGTCTTATACTTTGGGCATAACCAATAGAACTTTTGTATCTATACCTTTAGATATATTTCCTGATATTCCTTAAGATTTTTATGTTCTAAAAGTGTAGTATCAAGATTGGCGCAGGTCTAAAAGCAAATTTCTGTTCCATTGCATTCTACCTGCTCAGCTTCTAGGAAAATAAGATTTGTTGCTTTGGGGTATCAGAGATTTTTGTGAAGGGTAAGTGTAAAAAATATGCAAGTTGTAACTGAAGAAGAGTTGGTTATTCACAGTGGCAAAACAAGCCTCTAATGATCTCAGAATCAGGTTTCAACACTTGGGCATGCTGTTTAAGATGCTCCATATGGAGCACCTGCCTGTCTTTCCAGATTCATCTGCTGACTTTCCCTAGGTCTCCCAGCCCTCTCCTCTCTTACACACGAGTACAGACACACACATTGCTCCATGTACATCAAACTACTTGCAAGTTGGCATTTCCAACATTCTGGAGTTAATGAACATTCTGCCTATCCAGTTCTTACTTTTCTTGTCCATCTGTTAATTACTCACTCATCCTTCATGTGTCAGTCAAATACCTTCTGTAGGAAGCTTTCAGTCACCTTTATCTCTAGGCAGAGTTAAGCTCTTTCTCCTCTAGTAGTTAGTGCCTCTGCTGGAAACATGTTTTTATTTACATCTGGCCATGCCACCTTGTACAGCTGTGCAGGTTGTTCACTGCACAAGGTCATTCTGTCCAACAGGCAAGTGGAGGCTGAAATCCAGTTCACATTTGACTTGCCAAGCCTCTGGTACACTCCTCCCCACTGGAAGAGGGTACATTTTATAATTCACCCAAAAGTACAGAATGGGTTAGTAGTGACCTGGTCTAAGCCTATTCCTATTATTTTACTCAGCATCCATCACTGTGATGGATGGAGTAGGGGCTCAGCTAAGGTTCCTTCAATGAGTGAGAAAACGAAGTATTATTGCTAATGAACTGTAGAAAGGAGCCAGAGTTTGGGGGCAGATTTTTTTTGTGTAAGTCAGTATATGGAAATATGCTTCAGGTTTTTTCTATCTTATATGTCTGGCTGTTCAAGTGATGCTTAGACAGGTATCTTTTCCTTAATTACAGGAAAGAATCAGAGAGTGTGATTTCACAGATGGGCATCAGGGATTTGCGTCAATATGTGCTAGGCCTCCAGCTGATGACCTTCCAAGACACTAAGGTTTACATGTCTAATCATGATTTGCCGAGAGACAGAAGGGTGCGAGAAACTTCAAGGCTATGAAGAGCTTAGCTCACATACACATAGGCTAATAAATTGTATTAAAGTACTATTTTGCATACAAGAATTTAAGTCATCATAAAGTGACATATCACAGAATTAAACTAAGAAAGTAGGAAGAGAAGGTGTTGAGTCTGATTTATTTATTTGGGTTCTCCAATGAGATCAGCATTTCATCTCATTGGCTGTTCACCCAGGCTGTTCACCCATGTCACCATTTACCCATGAAAAATGCAGTTTTCATGTAGGGGCAATTTGCAAGCTAAATTGGCTTCAAGAGTCTTAAAAATGCTTCAGATTTGTAATTAAAAACTTCTAACAATTTATGCTGCAATCTGGAGGTATTTTTAAAGCTACAATAAATACATGGATCATCTCACAAAAATTTATAAAATCGTGACACAAAATTATGTACTTATAGATGTTAGAAGGGCTTGCCAGTTATATAGAATCAGGAAATCTCTAGAATTCATAGCAATGGTTACAACTGTAAAGATAGTGTGGGCTGGGTGTAGTGGCTCATGCGTGTAATCCCAGCGCTTTGGGAGGTTCAGGTGGGAGAATTGCTTGAAGAATTTGAGAGCAGCCTGGGGAACACAGCAAGACCCTGTCTCTTAAAAAATAAAATAAAAAGATAATGTGGACTAATTCTCCTATTTTATATGGGTAAGGGAAACTGAGTACCAGGAACTTGTCCAGGATACTGAGCTAGGATGAGCTCTCAGATTTCCTGGCTTCTAGTTCATTGCTATTCATTCAAGTCCCTGTAAGAACAGCCTTCTGTGTCCACCACTGGCTTCAGCTGGGAAATCTTGAAGGTAGACTGAATCTTGAGATCTCAGGAAAAGAGATTTCCAGCACCAAACACAATGCGCTGTATGGTAGGCATGTGATAACTATTTGCTGAATGGAGGAATGAATGAGTGAAGGAGTTAATAGCTTCAATTATTTGATATGAAACAAATCAAAGTCCTTTATAGTGGAATTTGGCCTATGTATTTTTCTTCCATAAATGCAACAAAAAATATTGGATAAACTTCATGGAAGAGATGAACGTCCATATTATATATTCAAACACATTTAATAGCATATGGGAAAAATAATTCTTATTTCTTTTAATGCTGTTTTCTGTAAGTGAAGCTAGAATTCGTGACAGGCTTGAGGAAAATACTCAGGATTTGGAATCAGTAGGTGTGTCTGAAAACTAGCCTTGATTCTGCAGGCCTTTCACAACACTGGCCTCAGTTTCTTCACGTAACCTCCTAAGTCTCAGAACTGACAGGAGGATCGAATGAACGCAGGGGCGTGAGTGAAGGCACTCGGCAAACTTTGGAACAATAAATGGTAATGAGATAAGAGTTAGCAGCTGTGGCAGTAACCGCCAGGCACTGTGCTGGGCTCTCTGTGTACATCGTCTCATTTATTCCTCTGAGTAGAGGAGAAGAGCAAGAGACACGAAAGCAAATTACTTAAGTGTCAGCCAGGGGAGTGATAGGTCAGATTTGCATTTTCCACCAGTTCCTCTTTAGATTGTCGTGAGTGGATTTAGGGAAAACGGGGAGAAAGAGAGTCAACAGTGTAGATGATCAAAGGCAGTGGCAGTAGAGTAGATGGGCCAGACAAGGGGGAAGATTCCAGAACTGTAAAGGAGGTGCAGGGGGCGCAGAGACCAAGAGGATGTGGAGGGCAGGGAGAATGACAGCCAGCGAGGGGCGACATCCCGGCCGTTTACCCACGTTGGCGACTCAGCAGCCAGTGGGATCCTTCCCCAGGTTCACACAGTTGGAAATTGCACAGCTGAGATTTGAATCTAGGTCTGTCTAACCACATAGTCCTGGCCTCCATCCCCATCCAACTGTTAGCATGCCCGGGATTGCCAATGAATGATGGATTTTAATAGAAAACCATTCAGAATATGAAGGCTTTAATTTTATGAGCTGTTTGTTTGTAACCTTGAGAGGAAAAAGTGCCCAGCCTGAAGGCGCCCCCCCCCCCCAGGAGATGGTTAGGGCGGGCGCACACAGGCTGGTGCCGGGGAGGGTTCCCTGCCAGAGGCGTCTGTGTTTCCTCTCTGGGCTCTTACCCGGCTCCAGCTCGTTCCTCCCTGGGCATTCCGTCCAGCTGGAAATCGGTCTGCTTTGTTTTCATTTATGAGGTTTGTAGATTGAGTAACAGAATCTGGACTGCAGCTTTCATTGTGTTTTCCTGGTGTTGGATTACAAGGTTTCTTTTAAATTCCCGGTTAGGTTTCTGAATGGGTCTTTTGGACACGGATCTGCAGGAGTTCCCATTACTAAGTTAAGTGATTTCTTTGCATTGGGAACAGTACCTGAAGCTGGAATTTTGAAGATTCTTTTGCCAGTAGTTTGGGAAATGGCAGAACAAACAAGCTTGCAAATCTTTCCTTATACTGGTGAAAGTTAGGGAGGATGCTCATTGCCTTTAAAATAATATAGTGATTGATTTTTAGTGCAATATTTTATGTTATTTTAAAATTCAAAAAAAATTTTTTTGTTGTTTAGTAAAGAACATTCTATGCCTTAGGATTTTTATCTCTGAAAGGAGGATGCCAGCAGTACCTTCCTTACAGATTGTTTTGAAAATTGAGATAGTAATGAATTAATTCACATAATGTGCTTAGAACCCTGCCTGCCACAATGAGTTCAATAAATGTTAGCCATACTTTTCCTTTTCAGTTCTTCCCTGTTGGGCAAACTCCACCAAGACTCAGCGAAACCGGCTTTTAGAGTGTGAAGCACTGTGTGTGCTCCTTAGCCACTCTGTCCTTGCAGGATCTGTCAGCTGTCATGTTCATCATATAATATTTAATTGTTGGTGATTTCTCTATCACAAAGAGAGGGCTTTGCTTATTTTATTTTTGTGTGCCTTCTAGGTCCAGCATGGTGCTCTAGTAGAAACTTTTTTTTTTTTAATGTAGAGACAGGGTCTTGATATGTTGCCCAGGCTGATCTCAAACTCCTGGGCTCAAGGGAACCTCCCACTTCGGCCTCCCCAAAGTGCTGGGATTACAGACGTGAGCCACCACACCTGGCCTGAGCACTCTTCAATGGTAGCTGACAGAATGTATGACACGTTCATTGAAATTGTCTTTAAAGGCATAATATGACTGTGAGGTTTATTTGCCAAATATTTGACTCTCTAAATGAGCTTTATCAATAAGGTGCTAAAAATCGAAATGTTGATCCATTTTTCTTAAGTTGGAGTAGTAGTGATGTCGTTATACCAGATATTAATAGATCTAGATCATGGTCTGGAGTGCATCTTCTACGCATCCAGCCAGTCACTTAAACATTCGAGGGCCTTCGTTTCCTCGGGGAGAGTATAAAATTGTTCTTGAATGATGTCCCAGGTCTTCTGGCAGCTGAGGCATTACATCTTCTCATTGCCCTTCCCCTTCAGGCCTTGGGCTACTGCGGCGGTTGGCGGAATAGCAGTCATACTTATCCTCACCACTCTGTGTAGCCACGAGGCTGGTTTAGAACGAGGGCTTTCAAAAGAGGGCATTTGTGCATATGAGCAGAAACCGGGGAACACATCTGGAAGACATCGCAGTGCATTAGGTTATCTTTTGTGTTGGTGGCATTTGAAACTTCTGGGCTCAGTACCCACCGTATGAATACACGAAGACTTGATGAACGTTTGCCGAGTCAGAAACCCAAATAGTTTGAACTTTCCCTCTGGAAAATCTTAATCACTCTGTGAAACCCGTAGTTATCCGTGACTCCCTTGACAACTCTATTAAGCTTCTTTTTGGGAGGTGGATTGCATATCGTGTGGACAAATAACTTCATTTTACACAAGATTTGAAAGAAAATCACAAGTCTCACTGATTGGGTCCATTCATCATATACACGCTCAACCCCTCGAGCAGGTCCCACTTGTTTTCGTCTGATTCTAGGATGGGAATTTTGTTGTTATAACCTGAGAGCCCTGTTCTCTTTAGCCCTCTAGGCTCATCTCAAAGGTTCCCTCTAAAGCTTTCACTGATCGGTTTCTGGCCCCTCATTCTCTCTGGAAAAGTGATCACCGTGCTCCCCACTCACTGTCCTCCTCCGTCCTCTACACGGCCACCTTGCACATACAGTGGCTGTGTACGTGTGTCCTCCTTCCTCTTCCAGTTGGACTCCTCATTAACAGTGGAAGAGTGGTCATTCCAATAAGTACGAGGTGTTTTGGGACACACATGACTTTTATCAATGCCTTCACTTTTCTCCATTCTGATGGACAACAAAGGTTGAACTATTTGAAAGATACTTATGTGTGTTTGATTTGAGGGTTTTTTTTTTTTTTTTTTTGAGACAGAGTCTCACTCTGTTGTCCAGACTAGAGTGCAATGGCAGTGGCATCAGCCTAGCTCACAGCAGCCTCAAACTTCTGGGCTCAAGCGATCCTCCTGCCTCAGCCTCCCGAGTTGCTGGGACTACAGGCACACACTTTGACACCAGGCTTATTTTTTGTAGAGATGGGGTCTCGCTCTTGCTCAGGCTGGTCTTGAACTTCTGACCTCAAGTGATCCTCCTGCCTTGGCTTTCCAGAGTGCTAAGATTACAGGTGTGAGCCACTGCACTCAGTCTGAATTATTGATATTGTCCAGTCAGAGGTAATAGCCCACAACACTGAAAAGATGACTAGTTCCTGGGTAGTCAGTCCACCACACTGAAAAGATGACTAGATCCCTGTGTTTGGGGTGGTTTTGCCAAAAATGGTGGTGTGATCTTGAACAAAACATTACATTTCCTCTGGGTTACCATCTCTTAATTGGTAGTTGGTGGACAGGGAGTTGCATTGGACTAAATGATTTTTAGGTTTCCTCTAAACTATAAAATTCAATGTTTCCATGCAGCTATAGAGTATAAGAAAGAAAAATAAATTTATATAAAAATATAAAAATAGTGTATTTGTAATGTGCTGCTATACTCACTGGCATTGGAACATGGCTGGATGACAGGTAACCATCACCCAGCCCTAGCAAGGAAGGCAGGACTTGTGAATGTGTTGCATCTGGATACATCCAGAAGGAGGAATTAGACATTGTCAGTAGGTTACTTGTGATCTTGGGGTCTGTGGATAATGTGAATGTCAAGGCCTTGGAAACAGGAGGGAGTAAGGGATTTCAGTGCTGAACTGAAATAATTGGTGAGGAAGAAAATGAAATAAGATCGGTGCCTTAATGGAGTGATGAACGTGGGGATAGGAAGAGCTGCGCAGGTATAGAGTATGTGTAGAGCAAGGTGGCCACGTAGGGTATTAATATGTGGAGAGCAAGGCTGCCATGTAGGGTGTGTGGAGACCGAGGCAGCCACATTAAATACGTGGAGGCCAAAGTAGCCACACTGGAAGGAAGGTAACGCATACTGTGAGTGTTGGTAAAATGATGGCACTGCTGAGTCTCCATAAGGCAGATGGTAAAGTTAAGCCAGAGAAGAATTTAGAGATATTGACCACGTCTTCTCTGAAAAGAAGATTTAGAGATATTGACCACGTCTTCTCTTACGTGTGGAGAAACTGAAGCCGGTGATGGGGTGGTCTTCAACTTGAGATTGCATAACTGTCCCTTTGGAAGCCTGTTAACATGCAGATTCCTGGAGCTCTCAGAGTGTGATTCAAGAGGTCTAGGGCAAAGCCTAAGAATCTGCATTTTACCAAGCATGGCAGGTGTTACTGGTGGCTCTTGGGTGGTGTTTTTTATGAGACAGTCTCACTCTGTTGCCCAGGCTAGAGTGCCCTAGCATCCGCCTAGCTCACAGCAACCTCAAACTCCTGGGCTCAAACGATCCTTCTGCCTCAGCCTCCCGAGTAACTGGGACTACTGACATGTGCCACTATGCCCGGCTCATTTTTTCTGTATATATTTTTAGTTGGCCAATTAATTTCTTTCTATTTTTAGTAGAGATGGGGTCTCGCTATTGCTCAGGCTGGTTCCGAACTCCTGACCTTCAGCGATCTGCCCGCCTCGGCCTCCCTGAGTGCTAGGATTACAGGCGTGAGCCACTGCGCCTGGCCTCTTGGGTGGTCTTTTGAGGACCTCAGCTTGGAAAGGGAGTGAGGGGCAGGGGAATCCAGGTTTCTCTTCCCATGTCTTTGCCTGCATGAAGCCCAGCTGAAATGGCTTCTATAGGGTTTTGAGGACCTAACCACGTTGATTAATTTGCCAGCATTGGGCAGGAGATTTGTGGGCCATTCACATATAAATGCAGCCACCTTTTCTTATTTCAGGATGATCCATAATTTGTAATGTGACAGAAACTGGTTTTAAACAGAAACATCTGGTCTCTCAAGAAAAGATTTGTTAAATGTATTCATTATAGACATGTTGATAGTGAAACCTATTAGGGAAAATTTCCACCTACTTAAAAACATTTTGTAGTAAATCTTAATGAGAAAGCATTTCTATCTCTTCCATAAGGCCATTTCCTAAGGGATACCAACAGGCAGCACTTTGTGTTTTAGTTTTTAAAAATTTTTTTATTTTTAATTAATGTGTTGGGTACATAATAGCTATATATATTCATAGGGTACATGTGATATTTTGGTATAGGCATATAATGTATAATAATCATATCAGGGTAATTAGGGTATCCATCACCTAAAGGATTTATTATTTCTTAGTGTTAGGAACATTGTAATTCCACTCTTTTAGTTAAAGTATACCCTAACTTATGGTTGATTATAGTCACTTTGTTGTGCTGTCAATATCAACTGTCGTTCATTTTATCTAACTATATTTTTGTATCCATTAACTATCACTACTTTATCCCCCTTCCAATCATCCCAGCCTCTAGTAACTATCATTCTATTCTCTGTCTCCATGTGATCAATTGTTTTTAATATTTAGCTCACACATATAAGTGAGAACATGTGAGATTTGTCTTTCTGCGCTTGGCTTATTTCACTTGACATAATGTTTTCCATTTTCATCCATGCTGTTGCAAATGGAAGGATTTTATTCTTTTTGTGGCTATATAATACTCCATTGTGTATGTGTTCCACAATTTCTTTATCCATTCATCTGGTAATGGACACTTCCATATCTTAGCTATTGTGAATAGTGCTGCAATAAACATGGGAGTGCAGATTATCTTTTTGATATACTGAATTCCCACCCTTTGGATACATACTCAGCAGTGTGGGCTTGCTGGGTCATATGATCTATTTTTAGTTTTTTGAGGAACCTCCATACTGTTTTCCATAGTGACTGTACTAATTTACATTCCTACAAACAGGGTACAAGGGTTCCCCTTTCTCCACATCCTCGCCAGCATTCATTATTTCCTGTCTTTTTGCTAAAAGCCATTTAAACTGGGGTGAGATGATATCTCATTGTAGTTTTGATTTGCATTTCTCTGATGGCTAATGATGTTGAGCATTTTTTCATATACCTGTTGGCCATTTGTGTGTCGTCTTTTGAGAAACGTCTATTCAGATCCTTTGTCCATTTTTAATTGGATTGATTTTTGCCTGTCGAGTTGTTGGAGCTCCTTATATATTCTAGTTATTAATCCATTGTCAGTTGGGTAGTTTGCAGATATTTTCTCCCGTTCTGTCTCTTTCCTTTGCTGTGCAGAAGCATTTTAGTTTGATGTAATTCCATTTGTTCAATTTTGCTTTGGTTGCCTGTGCTTTCATGCTATTACTCAAGAAGTCTTTGCCCAGACCAATGTCCTAAAGCATTTCCCCAATGTTTTATTTTAGTCATTTCATAGTTTCAGGTCTTAAATTTAAGTCTTTAATCCATTTGATTTGATTTTTGTGTATGGCAAGAGACAAGGATCTGGAGTTATTCTTCACGTGGATATCTAATTTTCTCAGCATCATTTATTGAAGAGGCTGTCCTTTCCCCACTGTATGTTCTTGGGACTTTTGTCAAAGATAAATCCACTCTAGATACATGGATTTATTTTGGGGTTCTCTGTTCTGTTCCACTGGTCTGTGTCTGCTTTTATGCCAGTACTATACTGTTTTGATTACTACAGCTCTATAGTATAATTTGAAGTCAGGTAACATGATTCCTCCAGTTTTGTTGTTTTTGCTCAGGATGGCTTGGTGATTCTGGGTCTTTTGTGGTTCCATATACATTTTAGGATTATTTTTTCTGTTTCTTTGAAGAATGTCATTGGTATTTTGATAGAGATTGCATTGAATCTGTAGATTGCTTTGGGTAGTATGGACATTTTAACAATACTGGTTCTTCCAATCCATTAGTATGGAATATCTTCCCTTTTTTGTGTGTCCTCTTCAACTTCTTTCATCAGTGTTTTATGGTTTTCATTATAGAGATCTTTCACTTCTTTGGTTAAGTTTATTTTATTTGTAGTTATTGTAAATGGGATTATATTCTTGGTTTCTTTTTCAGATTGTTTACTGTTGGCATATAGAAATGCTACTGATTATTGCATATTGATTTTGTATCCTGCAACTTTACTGAATTTGTTTATCAGTTCTAATAGTTTTTGGGTGGAGTCTTTAGGTTTCTCTGGATATAAGATAATATCATCAAACAAGGATAATTTCTCTTTTTCCAATTTGGATGCCTTTCTCTTGTATGATCATTCTAGCTATAACTTCCAATACTATGTTGAATAACAATAGTGAAATTAGGCATCCTTGTCTTATTGCAGATTTTAGAGGAAAGGCTTTCAGTTTTTCCTCATTAAGTATGGTATTTGATGTGGGTTTGTTATATATGGCTTTTATTGTGTTGAGGTAAATTCCTTCTTTTTGAGAGAGTTTTTATCATGAAGGGATGTTGAATTTTACTGAATGCTTTTTTGGCATCATATGGTTTTTGGTCTTAGTTCTGTTGATATGATGTATCACATTGATTGATTTGCGTATGTTGAACCATCTTTGTATCCCTGAGGATAATTCTTGAATAAATAAAAAGCATGAAAGTACCTTTATATTTCTGTGTGCAGTAGATATGACAAACTTAACTATGTAAATAACAGCGATACTTAAATGAGAATTTATATGCACATATGCATATTCAAAATGTTATGGTCCCAAGTCACAAACCACACTATATTATTTTAATAGTTGTCATTTGTTAGCAAGTATTTAGAACAGAAGACGACTTTAGAAGTCAACCTGTTTTTCAGAAGAGAAGGGTGATGTTTCTGGTAAGTTAAATGACCTGCTTCAGTTCCTCCATCCCAAGAAGTTAACTGGCAGAGATAGGCCTAAATTCCAGAATTCTTTACACTAGATTTTCTTCTCTAATGCTTAAAAATGAGAAGAATTTGTTATGAGAGCTGCATCAAAAAGCCAGGAAATGTTTTAGATTTTCTATGGGACTGGAAACTAAATCTATGGATTTTTGAATTTAGCAAAGGCAATATCAACAACTCAGCCTGTGCACTTTGTAGCCTGACCAATGCAATGTGCAAGTTTACATAGGGAGAGTGGCCCACAAATAGGGATCTCCTGGTGTTGGCTAAAGCAGATTGTATCATCTGCTCTAAGATAAATAGGTCTTTCCCCAGTCAAGTGTGAGTAGGGGATTTAAGGATACCCTGTTGGTTATTGAGCTGAAAGGAATCTTAGAAGCAATGTAGTTCACCTCTTTATTTTATGTGAGAGGAAACATAGCTTTGGCCTGCTTTTATGTTATAAATAACTGATGTTTTTGTTAATAATTATTTAAAAAAAGAAACAGCTGACCTCTTCAAAGTTGATCAGCCTATGTTAATTCCTGTTTATTTTCAGGTCTCTGCATCAGGTTTTCCTGGAAGGAGCTGTCTCAGTTTAATAATCTTCCTATA
The DNA here is from genome assembly GCA_008750895.1 of Mirza zaza. NCBI lineage: Eukaryota > Metazoa > Chordata > Mammalia > Primates > Cheirogaleidae > Mirza > Mirza zaza. The sequence goes on along the minus strand of VSMD01128342.1, from coordinate 19,022 downwards.
TTTTGTCTCTTTGGTACTCTTTTAGGTATTTTTGGTCACTGACAGTCTAAGGTACCACAATCCTGGTTTGCTGGAAATAAATTTCTTAAGTATTGCTCAGCCCTTTGAGGTTTATTCTCTGAAGTATTAGTGAACTCTGCTCTTTCCTGAATTATTCTTTGAAAACTCAAACTTTTATTTGACCCTTTTGGTTGTAGGTATCCTTACTGTGAGAGAAGAAAAATGCATTGACTACACTATACCAGTGTTTGACTACCTTATTGTGATGTTATAACTTTTTCAGTGGGTGAATCTATAGTTAGGTTCAAGATTTTGGGGGCAGTTGCTTAATGTGTACTGCAGTAGAGATGTACGGTAGGAAGAGAATAATGGGGAACACATTCAGTGTTGAGCTACAACAGGTTGTCAGACTTTTGGCCATCACAATCACCTGGTGGGCTTGTTAAGCCATAAATTGCGGGACCCTGTGTTCAGTTTCTGATTCAGTAGAGCTGAGACCGGCCTCGGAATCTGCACTTCTAAGATGTTTCCAGGAGCTGCTCTGGGACTATATGTGGAGATCACTGCCCTGGAGGCTCAGGCTGGTCTGTACCGAGCGGGGGTCCATGAGCGTCCTTCACCTTCAAGGTCTCTGTGGTCCTATCTGTGAAGGGCTGCAGTGTTAGAGGTTGTCTTGAAAATTAGAGGGATCTTTTGTTCCAAACTATATTTTGTGTGAAACTCCAATAGACGAAAGAGAGAAAATTGAAATTATATTAATTACAGCAGGGGTAAAGGACTCATGTGTTTGTCTTTCTTACTCCCTTTGGGGTAGAGTTGGAGGGAGGCCCCTAGGGCCCCTCTGAAGAACCGAACGCTTACTGACGCCAGTGGGAGAGATGATTTCTGACGTCTCTAGTGCCTGCGGCTTTCTCTGATTCTGTGTACTCGGGAAACTGAACTGTTAGTCGAAAGAATCTGACCAAGGGACTTATCATAACCTTGAAGTTGTGCCTTTTAATATAAGAAGCTGTGTTTAGCATATATAAATAAGCAGGAAATAAATTAGTTTGAGATTTTCATGGTAACATGAAAGATAAACAGCTCCTTTCAGGTAGAAATGTGGAAATTCTAGTAAGAAAAGAAATGAGGTAAAGGATTTGGGTAACAGTGATGTGCTTCCTGGCCTTTGTGCACAGCAGGTGTGTGTAATTGAGTCGAAGTAATTTAACCTGTTCTTGTAAGTCTGCTAGTCAAGCCTGAATTGAATTTCCTAATCTCTACTGGCATTTTTGCTGGAAAATAGATAAGAAGGAGAGCAGCAGCACCAACATTTCAGTAAAAGGAATGAAAGACTTCATAATTCACGAGAGTCCAAAGATGTCGCCTACTGCCTTTGGTTCCTTTTGCCAGCCACTTTGTGGAAGCCCTAAGGTTGGCTGGAGGGAAATTGTGAATTGGTTTAAATTTGACTTTGTTACTCAATGCTTCTCTATTCTGGGTTTTTTGAACCCCTTATTTTCACTCTTCCTTAGCTCACTCTTCTTTTAAGAAAAGATTTAAATAGAAACAATATGAACAAGTAGGGAACAATGTCTATCATATACTAAGTGAAGAAACTTATGTACAGGTGCAGAGCACTGTACGTATTAATAGTAGGCAACTTTTGGAATAAAACTTTCAAACTATGAGTCATGGGTAGTGAATTACTTTAGTGGGTCAAGTTTTTATTATACAAATAGACTTTTAGAGAAAATTCTAGTGGCTTTCTGACTTTTTTTGACTAAGACCCATATTAAGATATGAGGTGGATTGACGTAGCATAATATGGAATATAAAGCATCTAAATACATTGACTATGGTAAGGTTAAGGTTAACTATTGTTTCTTGAAAATTCTGTTTTAGTTTGATACCTATGAATCATCTAATGTATTAGGGTTCTCCAGAGAAACAGAACCAATAGGGTGTGTGTGTTATGTGTAGTTTTATTATAAAGAATTGGCTTACCCAGTTATGGAGACTGGCAAGTCCAAGATTTGAAGTGTGGCCCAGCAGGCTGGAGACCCGGGAGAGCTGATGATGCAGATGAAGTTCGAAGACAGTCTTCTGGAGAATTCCCTCTTGCTCAAGGAGGCTGGTCGTTTTGTTTTATCCATTGTTCTAGTCAGTGATTGGATGAGGCCCACCCACAAGATGCAGGGCAATCTGCGTCACTCAGAGTTCACCAGTTTATTTTATTTTTGATTTTTTTGAGACAGAGTCTCACTCTGTTGCCTGGGCTAGAGTGCTGTGGCATCAGCCTAGCTCACAGCAACCTCAAACTCCTGGGCCTCAGTCTCCCAAGTAACTGGGACTACAGGCATGCGCCACCACGCCTGGCTAATTTTTTCTATATATTTTAAGTTGTCTAGATAATTTCTTTCTATTTTTTTTTTAGTAGAGATGGGGTCTTGCTCTTGCTCAGGCTCGTCTCGAACTCCTGAGCTCAAATGATCCACCCACCTCAGCCTCCCAGAGTGCTAGGATTATAGGCATGAGCCACCGTGCCCGGCTGTGTTCACCGGTTTAGATGTTAACCTCATCCTCAAACACCCTCCAAATTGACATGTAAAATTAACCATCACCTTATGGGTATACTAAGTCACAAGGTAGAACTTGTCTTATCTTTGAAAGTTAGAAAGCCACTGAGATGTACGTATGTCTATCTCCCTACAATATCTCTGAAGGCTACATGAAGTGGGCCAGAGCCTTAGCTACAGCAGAGGTTCCCAGCCTGGGGAGAGAGTCTATCTTAATCACCTGGGGGAATTTCCTACAACATATTATGTCTGTGCTGCAGCTCCTCCTTAATCTTTGCTTCCTGTGCTTCAAGAATGAATTTAAAAGTGAAGGGAGAGGAAACAGAAAGTACCAAACTATTTTTTTTTTTTTTTTTACACAACTATGATGGATTGAACCACAGAGATGACTGAAGCTCCAAGAGTGGAAATTCAGGTGTCACCCGGCAGATGGGAGGGGATGAACTCTTTGGGGTAGGAGGCCTTGCTGAAGTCCCTGAGATTTCAGTGAACGAATACAGCTGGTCATAGGACCCGATGTCCTGGAAGTTGACAGGCCCTGTCTGGTGTTTGTGTGGGACCGAGCGCTGCTTTCCCTGCCTGCCACACTTTACCCAGACTCCGATGTTCATGCCTGTGACTAAAAATGTGTGCGATAATAATGCATATGCTTATGTAAGTCTGTGCCACATACTCATGGGATTCCCATGACAGCCTTTCAATTTTGATGATTGTGCTATTGTAATATCTATAAAAATGTTAAAGGGGTGCCCTGTGAAACACAGGTGACCAATTTTGTTTTGGGCGAAGTTTCCCTAGAGATGAGGGGCTGGGAATCTGAGGATGTTGCTATGTGCATAAATCAACAGATTATTTTTTTTAAACCTTGTGGAAAGGTAAGAGATGAAATTTTGGACCTGTTCTTTTGGGCCCTTAATGATAAGTGTAATGTGGAGTGACAAAAAATGGTCCCTCAAGATCTTTTAGGTGGCCACTCAACTTGTGAGACTTTAGGAGTCTTTACAACTCCCCACCTTAAGGCACAAGAAGGTTGGTTGTTCTGGAATGGACACTGGTTAGGAGAACTTCTAGACAGGCAATCACTTAGCCTGTGCTTATCTTTTGACTTAGAAGCTCTCTCCCTTAGACCTGACCCGTGTCGCTGCTACCTCCCAGGAATGTTTCAGCTCAGAATCCAAACACACTGAATGGAGATCCTGTGGCTTCTCAGATTTTTTGTATCATATTAAAATAATTGAGTATGAAATATTTATTTTGAAAGCTTTAGACTATGACTTCAGTCGGTCTTAGCTCTGAACTGTGAAACGGCTATCTCGATGTGCACTTCCTTCAGCCACACTGATCTATTTTTCTCCTGAGAGGCGTGTCTGACAGTGGTTTGCCCCATGACTGGTGTATAATTTAAACATGTGCTAAGCATAATTTTAGTTCCTTTGGGATCACCCTCGGCTTTTGTACCTCATCTGGCTCTCACAATTCCATTTAATTACAGCTATTTTGGTATTTGGCCAAGTCACTAAAACCAGTCAGCTCTCTGTGGGGAGACAGTACACTTTTGATCAGCGTACCAGTAAAAGTGGAATTCTTCTGCAAACAGACACCTTTTCAGGAATTATTCTTATAAATGCATAGAGAAGTTGGCAGCCTTTTGATGCTTTTGGAGGGGTTTTGGTAGGTGCCAAATGGTGCATAGCTACTGTATGCTTGGAGAATGTTAATGAGAGGCTTAGCTTTTCTGAATGTGTGTTTTGGCTTTTTGAGATAGCTTCCATGCAGGAAGGACCTTCTTTTAAAACCAAATGTAGACTCTGGACTTCCTCCAAGAGAAGTATTGTAAATATATCAAAGCTGATACTGTACTGCATTTCTTTATAGAAAGAGAAAAGGGAGTGGCTAATAAATAACATATACTGTTTGAGTAGAGCCCACGATTTCAAAGAGATCATCTTTCCTTATGACCAGTTTATGATACACATTTCATGTTCAAATCCTGTTTCCCTCCACCCCCTCCACTGTCCTGTTCTGTTTTATACTGTACAGCCCACGTCTCTCATCTCATTCTGTACTGTGAGGGTTCACTGAGCAAAAGGAAGTTTACAGAGTGGGAAGGGAAAGATAATCCTTACAGTATTTGGATTTTTCCCATCTTTTGAGCTTTCGATTGAATGTAGTCTTACCAAAAATATATTTTCTTTACCTTTGTGCTGGGGGGTGGGTGGGTAAGTTTAGAAACAAAAACCAACCAACCAACCTCAACCCATTAACTCTTGATTTTATAATATATGTGGGTTTTTTTTTAATAGATTTAACTGCAGGACAATTTCTGATGCTACTTTAAAAATACTAAACACACACACACACACACCCTTTAAAATCTCACACTTGAGCTTTGGAGTAATATTAAAATTATGAAATACTGGGAGAGATCTTAGAGTGAGTTGTAAGTTCAGACTCTCTTCAGAGGGTAGAGGTGAGAGAGCTTAAGGAACTCTCCCAGTGTCTCCCACCTGCTAAATCTGGACGTTGTGCTAGGGCTTCTGAGTGTCCTCTTTGCTCCTCACGCATCCCCTACCTGTGGGCAGGAGGACCCAGGCTTTCTTTCTGCATAAGATGCTCTCCAAACCTCCTGGCTTCTGTGGTGCCGCTGGGTTTTGGCGTCTGCAGGTAGCTGAGCTCATCGGTGCCACAGCAGGTGCGTGTGCCACAGGTGATCCAGACAGCAGGTAATACCATCCCTTTCTGCTTATTTAGGTGTTTGATAATCTGTAAGTTCTCCGTATTCAGAGTTTGACATAGAGTTTTGTTTCTTTTGCTTTGGGGAACTCTGCGTTTTGGAAGTGGTGTGCTGTGAAAGGCAGAAGAGCTCCAGGAAAGAGAAGAAAGACGTGGTTACTAACATCCACTACTATCTTTTCTGTGGCAGACACTGTGGTCGGAACTTGCACACGGCTTTGCGAATGAACGCTCCTCTTTGCTACACAAAAGGGATATTGGAAATCCATGTTGTCGGGAAGGATATTGAAGCGTAGAGTTGGGATTCAATCCCAGTTTGTCTGACTTCATATCCTTCCTCCCAACTCTTACTTGAGAGGGGGAAGGGCGCGGAGCACATGTGCGTTTTACAAGCCATATGGAATTCTGAAGAGCTGCTCAACTCTGACAGCTGTTTAAATTATCTGTGACACCGCATCCCACCATTAGCAGGGATGACGGATTGTTGACAGTCTCCATTAGAAGGGGCTGGAGTCCCAGTTGGTGGAGGAACTCTCACAGCGTCTTTCCTAAGTGCTAAGTATCATTGCAACTTGCATTCTAATCCTTATTGCTAGGTTAGAAAACATTTAAGATACTGTTAGGCAGAGAAATTACACACACACACACACACACACTCTCACACTCACTCTCACACACTGATGTGGGGCAGATCAGTGTACGTTTATGTCTCCCAGCGAGAAAACTAAGCAAAAACTTAAGGAGAAGTGTATACTTAGTAGAGATCTTACATAATTTAAAGTCAACTTTTTATTTTTTGCTTTGACACAAAAAAGTGTGGGGACCTTCTCCATATACCAAAGTCCATAAAATCTATTTGGGCTAATCTCATGCTACTCATATTCATATTCCATTTTTATTTAACTCTTTGCCCTTGAAAATATGTTTTTCTTTGTCCCTTCTTCTTTTATAGGTATGTTTCATCTCTCTAGCTAGTCTTTGTATTCTTCCAGGTTATTGGTGTTATTTCTTAATTATCCTCCCTCTGTTATGCAGGATAGGGCATCAAATAAATGTTTATTAAGTAGTTCTTTTCACTGTTTTCTTCTCAAATTACTGAAGATGAAGTATTATGCTAACTACTTTTTTAGTTTTGTTTCTTCCAATTTAGTAAGTTTTGTCTAGCCCACTCTAGTGATTTTTTTCTATTATAATGTGAATCCTGCTGAGTTTTCATGCTACCCATTTATGGATCCGATTCATGAAACTCTATCATGAGACAGATGTGACTGTAAAATGACTCTGCTATTTATATAAATGTAGGATGCTTTTGACTGTGGTAGATAGTTTTCCTGTTCTTTTGGCTTGAGGTTTTGTTCATTTCGTGAATGTACACATATACCCTGTTGTAGGTTCTTGTTGTTTCATATTACATGATTCATTTACTTATTCAGTTTCTTCTACCAAGTATTTTTCCTCTTTAAAACTATGACAGAGAAGAACGTTTCCATGGCCGAGACAGGGAAGAGCAGCAGAGGGGATTCCAGGAAGCATCTGTTTACCTTTTCTGTTCCTTCTGTACAGATTCTTCTCCTAGGAGAAAAGAATCTCCTTTAGGCTACAGCAACCGGACCTGCTTGTCTTGAGTTTGGAGGATGAGCTGATTGTCGGTCGAAAGGCTGCGGAGGCAGATAGGAACAGGAGCTTGGGAGGGCTTGGGAGGATGGTGAGGGTTTAACTCGGTTTAACTGTTCAGACTGGCCAGCTGGCAGGATGTGGGGGCAAAGTGTAGGATGGAGTGAGATATGACACTGGGCATTCAAGCCTGGGTACCTGCGATAAGGATGGTGCTACTCTACTCGTAGACCTGGGCAAGGAATAGGTTTGGGGCAAGGCAAGGAGAGTTTGGGTTTGATCCTACTGATTTCTGGGGTGTCAGTAGGCTAAACGAGAAACGTTGTATGAGCAGTTTGAAATCTGGAGCTCGAGAGAGAGGGCTTGGCTGGATGTGCAGATAAACATTCATTTCCTGGAGGGCATGATTTAAACTCTGAGAAAGATTGAAATTGTCAAAGAGGAGTGTGCAAAGAGAGGAGAAAAGGCCAGGCCAGGACCTTGTTTATGCTTAATTTTCAAAGGTGGAAGAAGAATAGGAGAGAGAGAAGTAGGTCAGGAAGGATCATCAAAGGAGAGAATGAATTTCCTGAGCAGGGTGGGCGATGAGGGAGAGTTTTTAAACTTTATGTACATCAGACCATCAAGACTGGCAAAAGTTTTAAAGAGTGACGAATGCTCGTTGCTGGCAGGGAATCTTTAAGCATTGCTGGTGGGAATACCCATTTTGGAAAGAGTTCTGGCAGAATCTATTAAAATTTCAAATGCACATAGCCTTTGACCCAGCAGTTCCTCCCTTGGGACTCCATCCCACAGAAATAATAGCAGCTGTATGTAATTTGTTTGCACAGGAATATTTATTGCAGCATTGTTTGTAGTGGCGAAGAACTGCAGACTGAGTGGATGCTCTCGGCAGGGGCATGGCTGGATAAGGTGTGACACATCCAAGCCTTAGATGCTGTAGCACTTGACCTGGAAGGGTTCCCATGAGAAAAGAAGAGGCAAGAACCATGTACACTATAATCCTGTTTTTGTAGGGCATAAAAGGATAAAAAAAAATTCTGGTGTTTATGTTAATGCTGCTTGGGAGGGGAGAGGTTGATACTATGAAAGGGGGTAAATTAAAAAAACAACACTACTTATGAATTGTCTAAGGTAAAACACCATGGAAGAGCACGTGTGTGTGTGTGTGTGTGTGTGTGTGTGTGTGGGCGCATTAAGAAAGTAAGGTCCCAGAGTGTTACAGGTTGGCGTCTCAGGGTGCAGAGATGTGCTGATGTCTTATTTTCTTCCTTATAACTTTTCTTGCTGATCACAAATGACCGAGGAGAGGCCATTGGATTTCAGAGTTTAGGAGTCATTGGAAGCATTTCAGAGAGCGGTTGGGAATGGAAGCCCCATTTCTGGCTGTCAGGAATGATGAAGGAAGTAGGGATGGTGGGGGGACACTTTTTTTGAGACATTTTGAGGAAAAATCTTTGGTGGCAGTAAAGGAAAATGAAATGACTTCAGAGGGCGAGGAAAGGCTTACGCAGTTTGGAGGCGGGGCGGGTGGGTTTGGAAGCGCAGAAGGGAAACAGGCAGGTCAGAAAGAGAGAGACAAATTGAAGATGCCCTTGAGGGCTAAACACCAGGTTCAGCAGGGTCTCTGAGGAGAGAGGAACTTCAGGTGAGGAGCTCAAGCAGGTGGCCTGGGTGGTGAGGAAGGTAGGTAGCCTACCTGCTGACGTAGGTAGGCGGGGAAGCCAGGTGAAGAGGCAGAGATGTTTTAAGGTTTAGAGGAAGAAAGTTGGGGGAAAGTGTTCTTAAAATAATGTCAGAGGGAAGGGTGTCAGCTGAGCATGAAGGGGCCTTAGAGTGGCTTTAGATACTTGAGTAGATGCAAAAAATTGGATGTGATGTAGGAGTTGATAGAGAATTAATCACATGGCAGTAAGAAGATGGAAAGCTGCAGAGAGGGCTGAGTAAAGTTCAAGAACTAGAATTCCTAGCCTCCCCTCCTCCCCACTCTTGTTCAGTAATGTTGAAAGGCAGCCTGGGGCAGAGGGGGTGGCTGGTCCAGGGGCAGGGATGGAAAGATGGGACTTTGGAATTTGCTTTCCCCAGGGACTCATGAGGCTTATTCGAAGGGACAAAGGGCATCAGGTTGGTAGTGACATTATCTTGGAAGTCACTGGGACTCAGTGGGATCCAGTTGATAGCAGGAGACAAGTCAGATGGGACCAGTGAGAGGGCTGGGCGGGCAGAGGGTGTCTGCTGTCCTTGAGAGGCTGAGATCTTGAGGCAGCAGCTTCAGTGGTTGATACAGACCTTCCTTCCTGTCTCTACCTGTTCTAGAAAATCACACCCATTTTTTTTTTTTTGTCCTCTCACAGATAAAGCCCAAACCTAGCCTAACTTTTTAAGTCCTCTATTTCTGTTTTTAAGTCCTCTGTGTCTTCATGAGGCTTCTGCTTTGGCGTAATTGGGTTAATCATGACCCCTCCAAAAAAAAAAAAAAAACCCAAAAAACCCCACATAGGACTGTGGTTCGCTTCTAGACCCGTGTGTCAAATCAGTAGCCACTGGTCACATGGACTGGCCGCTGAGCACTTTGAAATGTGGTCGGTGCCTCTGAGGTGTGCCGCGAGTGTAAGATGCATGGGTGGTTTCGCAGAATTTATATGAAAAAAACAAATGTAAACTATCCCATTAGTATTTTTATGTTGTTTATACGTTAAGATGACAATATTTTGGATATATTGGGTTGAAATATAGTTAAAATTAATTTCACCTGGCTTTCTCCTTTTTTCAATATGGCAACTGGAAACCATTACCAGCATGGCTCACATTTTAACTCTGTCGTGTGGCTCCACTCTAGACTTCGGTCTGTGCAGCGTGCCTCTGCTGGATGCCTCGCTTCTTACTACTTTCTTACATTGGGGTAGCACAGGTTTTTCTGTCTCATTATTTATAATTTGCATGCGGGAAGTTTCTTACCTCCCTTAGTGGGAGGTAAGATTGGCATTGGCTTTACTATTATAGATTATAATCCTCTTGAAGGCAAGACTGATAAAATATAGGTAGTTTTTTTCTTGGCTTCTGGCAATGTCTGCAGTACTGGGTTTTGTCCCCGAGAGGAAGTTCAAATGTTTGTTGACTGAATACATAGATGATATACTTGGTTGTCCGCTGATCTTAACAAAACGCACCTTAAAATCCAGATTAGTAATATAATACTACCTGTATGTTTTTTTATTTCTTAAGCATCACTGAATTTTAGGGCAAATATAGTATTTGAAACTGGACAGACCTGAGGATGAATCTATAATGATTTGGTTTTTTGCTGTGTGATCTCGGACAAAGTATTTATTTCTTTGTACTTCGGTGTCCTTGTTTGTAGTTGGGTTTCTGATAACTTATCCTGCTAGGTTGCCTTGAGGAAAAGCCCTAGCGTTTGTGCTCAGCAAGTGTCAATAAATGCTCTTTCCCTTTTACAACTGGGAACGCTGGGACCATGAGTGAAGGCTGTTGGTGAATTTGCCTGGAACAACAATTCCTCTTGCCCGCTGATAAATTTATTGATGGTACCAGGGATTTCGGCCCTTAGTTTTGTTCTGATGGTATTTTTGTTTGATTTCTTTGTGATAATCCCAAACAGTGGCAATGTTGAAGATTCTTCCCTTTCTCTGCTAGAAGAGCCCTTGAAGAAACACATTAACGGGATCCAAATTGGTAGGTGATTAATACATATCTGCTGATTGAATAATGAATTGGGTAGCTGAAAGGGGGAGCATGTGCTCAGAGGATTTTTTTTTTTTTTTTGAGACAGAGTCTCGCTTTGTTGCCCAGGCTAGAGTGAGTGCCGTGGCGTCAGCCTAGCTCACGGCAACCTCAAACTCCTGAGCTCGAGCAATCCTGCTGCCTCAGCCTCCCGAGCAGCTGGGACTACAGGCATGCGCCACCATGCCCGGCTAATTTTTTTTTTTTTAATATACATATTAGTTGGCCAATTAATTTCTTTCTATTTTTATAGTAGAGATGGGGTCTCGCTCAGGCTGGTTTTGAACTCCTGACCTTGAGCAATCCACCCGCCTCGGCCTCCCAGAGTGCTAGGATTACAGGCGTGAGCCACCGCGCCCGGCCCGAGATTTTTTTTTTTTTTTTTGAAACAGGGTCTCGCTCTGTCACCTAGGCTGGAGTGCAGTCGTGTGATCACAGCTCACTGCAACCCTCAACTCCCAGGCTCAAGTGATCCCCCTGGCTCAGCCTTCTGAATAGCTAGGACTACAAGTGTGCACAACTATGCTTGGTTAATTTTTTTATTATTATTTTTTGTAGAGATGGGGTCTCACTATGTTTCCCAAGCTGATCTCAAACTCCTGGGCTCAAGTGATTCTCCTGCCTTGGCCACCCAAAGTGCTGGAATTACAGGTGTGAGCCATCAAACCTGGTCTTGAGATCTTTTTTTAATATAGACATTTCTCTCTATAAGTTTACCTGTAAGTACTGCTTTAACTACATGAATGAGTTTTGGTACACTGTGTCTACATTTTCATTTGTCTCAAAGTATTTTGTAATTTCCCTTGTGATTTCTTCTTTGACCCACTGGTAAGGCATCTATTCTCATAAAATTATTAATTTTTTTTCAGTTTGAAACTCACAGATAGTTTATCATTTTATAATTAGGAGAAAAATGAAGAGCCTGCTGGCAGCAAGAAGAAGTAAGAATTTTCTAGGATCTGCCATTTGATGAAACTGGTATTCAGTTACTGTGCATTTCCATCGTTTTCCCATAGCAGAACATACAGCAAAGATTTGGGAACTCACATGCCTGAAGCCAGGTTATTCTTACATTCCATAATTATGTTGCTTGCAGGGCTGTTGTTGCCACAGTAGTTGGCTGTGCCTCCAACAAATGGGGTGCTGGTCTGTTCCCACAAATCTTTTTTTTTTTTTTAAAGAGGCAGCCTATTTCTTTCATGAACCATATTCTTACCTTCACGCTTCAGGAGGACTTGATCACGGCTTGCAGCACTGGACAAACTGGGGGTATAAGCACACATCTTGGATGTGGTATCTATTCAGGATCCAAGTTAAGAACTGTTCCATACCAAGCCATAGCCACCATGAGGACAGGTACCATATTTTCTCTGATCTGTATACCAGTAGTAGGGAGTGGGGTCAATCCCTTCCCTTTTATAACCTGCCAATATTTCTTCACTGTCCCAGATACGCATTGAGCCTCCCACAATCTCACCAACACTGGGCATCAAGACGTTGGCAGATTCAGTAAGACGGGAATCCTCAGGACATTGCTGCATATAGAAGGACTTGATCTCCACAGGAAATCAACACAGCAAGATTGGTTAATTAATGGTGCCTGTCATCAGTCTCTCAGGAGCTTCTGGGATATCTTCTCCAAATTCAAAGAAAGTTCCATCTTCTTTTTTCATATTGTGTCCTTTTAGCCACACAATAGCATCTGAATAGTTCATTCATTTGAAAGGCCGTTTGGGGGGCTTAAAGTTCGGGTTGAGGTCATACACTATGCTTGCTGCAGGGGACTTCAAGACTCTATCTACCACGTCACAGACCAAGTCCTCCAATCGGTTCAGGAGGTCCTCAATCCCACAAATCTTTATCCCAGTCTTCATCACAAGGAGGGCACTGTCATGTGCTCTCAGCCAGAGTCTCTTGTCTGAGGTTCCTGGTTCAGTTGACAACATCCTACTCAAAACAATCTTTGTCATTACAGCTGGAGATATGATGACTGATTTCGGTCCGAGGAACCTGGTAGCAAGCACTGAAGGGACAAGTAGCCAATATGCTTGCAACAACAGGATGATTCTTTCTGCACTTGATAAGATGATAAAGAAATCTGCAGGCCCTGATCTGGTGGGGTTTTTTTGTTTTTTGTTTTTGAGACAGGGTCTCACTTTGTTGCCCAGGCTAGAGTGAGTGTCGTGGCATCAGCCTAGCTCACAGCAACCTCAAACTCCTGGACTCAAGCAATCCTCCTGCTTCAGCCTCCTGAGTAGCTGGGACTATAGGCATATGCCATCATGCCCGGCTAATTTTTTCTATATATATTAGTTGGCCAATTAATTTCTTTCTATTTATGGTAGAGACGAAGTCTCGCTCTTGCTCAGGCTAGTTTCTAACTCCTGGCCTCGAGCAATCCGCCTGCCTCAGCCTCCCAGAGAGCTAGGATTATAGGCGTGAGCCACCGCACCTGGCCTGATCTTGTGGTTTTTATCATAGAGGCACTGCAATAGCTTTTCAGGGTCCAGGGAGACGATGTAAATTTCTTCCATGTTGGAAATGAAGGAGCTGAATCCAAGTGCTCGCTGGAGATACTCTCTCCCCACGGTCACCTTTGCCCTACATCCAAGCCTCAGCAACTAAAATTATTAATGATCCTTAATATAAGGGATACAGTTTAAATATATAAACCACTGGTTGCTAGCACTGACACTGAGAGGTTGAAACTTCTCTGGTGAACAGTGTCTAAAGCCTTTGATCAAAATTCACTTTGATTTTAGTATCCATTAATGGGCTGAAACTTGCAATGTGAAAAACACCGTCCTGAAAAATCTTAATATGAGGCAGGGCAGAAAGTAGAAGGATTAATGGAAAAGCACAGAGGTAAAAGTACTCCCAGAGAAAGGAAGAGGGAAATCTTATATAATGACACAAACTTAAGATGCCTCTGGGGACCAGAGAGGAAATACAGTAACATGGAAATACAGGAGTGGTACCCTCTCAGGTAATATTGAGAGGACATGCTTTACCTAAAGACAGTCATATTGATTAAATAAGTAAATATATATATTTAAAAGATACTAAAAAACTGGCCACATTAAAAAAAATACTCTGCTGCCTGGATTTAACTCATGGGTAGCTGGTTTGGAAATGATTGATTAATCATAGATGTTGATGGAAAATTGCAAGTTTAAAGAATTGCTAAAATTTTAAAGGTAGCTGTAAAAAGAAATAGGATATAAAATGACAAATTAGAGGAAAAAAGGAAGAAAACTCAATCCAATGAAAGACAGAAAAATATAAAAAGACCAGAAAGCATAGCAAACAAAAAACATAATTAGATAAAATAAATCCAAACATATCAGTAATGTCAATAAATGAATGGATTAAATATAAAATATTTAAAATGTAAAATATAAATATTAAAAGACTGTGACTCATGGACTGCACAAAAAAATGAAATAAAATGTAAAAAGCCAAATGCAATTTGTAAGAGACATAAAGTGACACTAATGTTGAAAATAAAAAGACCAAAATAAAGTTATATTAATACCAAACAAAAGTATTAGTGGCAAACAAAATATAAATTGGGGTAAAAAGCATCAATGTGTTTGAAGAGGGATATTTCATACTAAGAAAAGAGACAATTTTCCCAAGAAGAGTCAATAGTCCTGACTGATCAACAAGAACCAAATCATATTGTTTTTGCTTTTTTTGGTTTATAGTTCCTTTTTTTTCCTTTTGAGGTAAAATTTACATACAATGAAATGTGTGTCTGTAATCCACAGTTTTTACTTTATATATTTCTAGGCTAAGAGAAATAAGAAAAAATTATTAATAACAAATCTAATGTTCACTGTAAGAAACTAATATACTTACCCCAGAATGAACAGTAGGCACACACAAAAATATTAATACCACAGGGATTAGAATAATATGGACAACAAGCTTTGATAATATGCATACATAATTATGTGCATGAACTTAGTACAAATAGAGATCATAACTTCTTTGCCAATTCATATGGAATAGTCTCTAAAAGTGCATACATATGTGTCAGGCCACAGAGTAAATTATAAATTCCCAAAAGCAAAAATATAGATCACATACTTACCACATGCAATAAAATCAGAAATGAACTATAAAAGGATAGCCAAGAATAATCTACCTACCTGGCAATATAAACCATATTTAAGATGATTCTTGGATTAAAGAGAAAACAACAAATTTGGGGGTTATGAAAGATACTGTGAACACCAAAGCCATAATGATAGAAAGCTAGAACAAGGGAATAAATACACAGTGCAGATGTGGCTGAAGGTGGCAGTAAAATCAGCTCAAAAGAATGAACTGTTCAAAAAATGAGGCTAAGATAACTGGTCAACCTTTTGATGGGAATATTAAAATCCATCT
Organism: Mirza zaza; assembly: GCA_008750895.1. Taxonomy (NCBI): domain Eukaryota; kingdom Metazoa; phylum Chordata; class Mammalia; order Primates; family Cheirogaleidae; genus Mirza; species Mirza zaza. Next base: position 3,981 of record VSMD01128342.1, on the reverse strand, counting down.
TTCACAATCACTAAGGCAAATTCCAGATAGGTTAAAAAGTAACTAATAATTAGGCCCATGTAGAAATGTTCATTTAATAATCATGCATCTTCTACTAGTCAACTACTGCAAAGGATTGCATCATTCCTGAGGGAGCTCCCCTAAGAGTGAGGCAAAGAGATTGAGAGATTGAAACAGTGAGAGAAAGACAGAGTGTTCAAGAGGTTCCTTATGTCATCCAAGACACAAACTATGGCTACACTCCATGGCTTATCTATATCAGAATTAGAATTCAGAAGTGAGTTGGTTGTCACAGGGACATATATTTACACATTTATCTGAACTGTGAAATGAAGTCGGTATTTCCCGAAAATTTTGAATTTCATCTGATGAACTGGTTTGACAAAGTGGGCCAGGCCAGTTTTAGCAATTAGGTAAGATGCTGAACATTTCCCCAAAATAGAAAGATCAAGTCCCCCCACCTCCATATCTGATCATGTTCCTCATCACTCACTTTTCATGTGTATGTCCTTGTCTTGCCTTTAGTAAAAATCTTCTTAGGCCATTTAAGCAAGAAGCCCTCTACCCTTCTCAGTAATTTTCCATCTACTGACTCCCTCAGGCTACTTGTTGACTATAAATCCCCAGCTGTCTCTTCAAAAGGGATTCCATTAAGGAAGCCCCTTGGCTCCCAGGCAGGGAATGTATATGGAACTGACCTTTCCTACCTACCTGGCTCCTTTTTCTAACTCCTCTGTGCCTCTCTGTTCACCCCTGCCAGGTCTTTCCTTTCTCACTCCAACCCCTCCATTCCTCACAATCACTAGGACTTTAGGCTCCCTGCCCCTATCTGGAATTCCCATCAGGGGTTCCCATCAGGGGTTCCAAGGTTCCCAAGGCTCAGGGATTCCCAAAAACTACTGAGGCTGAAAAGGAAAAAGGGCTAACTGGAAATAGGTTGAATATTTTATCCCCTCAGATGGGCTCTGGAAACACCTAGACTACTGCTTAGTATTTCCAAAAGGTCCCTTTTGTCCAGAATTTAGTCCACAGCCTCCATAAGAGTACATATCAGGACAAATGAAAATCTTAAAAGTCTCCTTCACAAATATTGGTGAACAGCATTAGCCCTCATATTGGACAGGAAATCTTAACTTGTTTCATCTGCTGAAAACACAATTCGGATTTTAAAAAGAGACAAGAACAAATCTTACATAAGCTAGTGAGTTTTGTATTACCATGTTTATGCCTGACTCACAGCTAAATTTTAGAATAAAAGCCATACGATCTCTATTTATGTCTGCCTATGTTTGTGTATGTTGCATATTTGTGATATCTACCTACCTCTAGATCTGTGGTCCCCAATCCCTGGACGGTGCTGGGTACTGGTCCATGGTCTGTTAGAAACCCATCTGCACATCACCATCTGAGCTCTGCCTCCCCTCACCCCTGCAACCCTGTCTGTGGAAAAACTGTCCACGTCTAAGTAAAAACATTTGAATTATAGCAGACCCATAAAGAAATTTTACCTGAACTTCCTTTATATGACTAGAGCAGAACTTTATGAGAGTCGGAAGCCACAAACCTCCCCCTTTGGTGAGCTCTGCAGTCAGGCCAGTGATTGATCATGGGCAGCAGGACATTAGAAAAGAATAACATATTTAGAAGTCTCATTACAATCTTCTACCCTATGAATTCCTGATGTGCAAGTACACAAGCCCTTATTAAGCTGGCACATAAACCTTTACATCTTCTGGGAGCTATTTTCTCTACAAAGTATTGCCACATGCACAGTAAACTTTTCTTCTGTTCAGCCTATCCACTGTCACTTAATTCACAGGTCCCCTGACAATTTGGATCTAAGCTGATGGAAGAAAAGTTTTTTCCTCCCAATAGCAGCATTATCAGGTCTGGCTGTCTTTTTTCAACATAATGAACTCCTTCCAGCAATGACCTTATCTTTCATCTTCCTCTCATCTTTATCTCCAGGGCACTTAACTTAATGGCAGGCTCATAGTTGGTGCTCAATGAATCCTTGATCAAAGAATTACCGCCCTGTGATCATTAACACAGAAAAATTATCAGAACCACCATCACCTTCTCTGGGCTCCTAATGCACTTAGAGTTTCATGATTTTTTCTATTTCACACTGTGTCCCCAACCAAGTAACTGCGTTTAAAGTCACTTTGGTTGATAGTCACTTGGCTGTGTATTGGACTCTCCTGGGGAGTTTACAAAATACAGATGCCTGGGACTTCCCCTGGAAATTCTAGTTTTATTGGCCTCAAGTGTGACCTGGCCATTAGGCTCTAGACTGTGACTTTTATTATCATTTCAAAAAACTGCCCACAGTATCTAACACAGTACTAGACACACAGTAAGCAACCACATTTATTTATTAAATTGATAGGCTAAATGAAGAGACTGCTAATTAAGTGACTATCTGTGTCTCTCAAGCTCAGGACATGGTTTTCTCAAAAAGGGTATTTATTGTTGTATATATCTATAAAAAAGCTTGCCCCAAATTAAATTTTAATTAAGATGTGCATAGCCTTCAACATTGGTGATTTTAAATTAGCAGCTCTATTATCCTATAGTTCTCTGATATCTAATTATAAAGGACAAATATAAAGAATTTATAAGTGAAAATTAGCTGATTTAAAAACTGAATCTCTCACTAAGTAATAGCAAAACAGTAACCAAAATAAATCAGAAAAGTCACATAATGCTTTTTCCAAATTCTTGAGCTGAGAGCATGTTTGTTTGTCTTTCCCGGCAAACAGATGCCATTTTTAATGTACCTTTAAAGTTAACTCCCAAAGTATGAATAAGTACCTGTAAATGAGAGTAAAGAACTCAAGGAGAAATTTAAAGAATAAGCAAATCTATAAGGCAAAATATATAAATCTATAAGCAGAATATGCAACATTACTCTCTAGTCGTTCCCAAAGATAACCTCCTCAAAACATGTGCTTGAAAGTATTAAAGGCTTCTTTATCTACTCAGGGGGACACAAATGAAGGCTCCAGAGGAGAAAACACAACCAAATCAAAGCCCGACCCATCCATATTCTGTATGGGCTGGGCTGCGCTGGGTACACTTTAGAACAGAGCTAGGAACAATAGTTTCTATCCCTGGTAACCAGACCCCAAGCTCTTCTGGGAGAGTAACTGATCTAGTGAAGGTTGAAGAATCAAGCAAGTACTCAAAGCATAGAGGAATCAAATTTAGCATAGGGCTAGAGATCACAGCCTGTCTGTCCCAGTGGCTCCCTGCCCACCTCGGGACACACCACCTATCTCACCTTTCAGTCTTTCCCATTTGTCCCTGCAGAACCAAACTCGATGTTAGGCAGTGGTTTGCAATCAATCCATACTTCATCAAAGAACACCCTGTGATCATTAACGTACCACCACCCGCACTTCAGTGTTTCACACAGTGTCTCCCCTGCTGCTGATATTTGGAACAGGCTTTTTACTGGTCTCTGTATAAACCCAAGAGCAATGGGTACTTGGGAACAAAGAAAGCCATCCTGGAGTGGCAAAATAAACCCTTTAATATTTAAGAGCTGGGAGGTTCTTATTTCAAGACCTAAACCACTTTTATAAGCAAATAAACAAAAGGGTAAGAATTTCTGGCCTCAAAAAATCAAATAAGTTGAACACAGCAGCAAATCATATTTGGCAGTAAACAAAATTCAAAAACCAGAATCTTGCCGGAAAGGCTATTCTATTTTTTTTTTTTTTTTGAGACAGAGTATTGCTTTGTTGCCCAGGCTAGAGTGAGTGCTGTGGCGTCAGCCTAGCTCACAGCAACCTCAAACTCCTGGGCTCAAGCGATCCTCCTGCCTCAGCCTCCCCAGTAGCTGGGACTACAGGCATGCGCCACCATGCCTGGCTAATTTATATATATATATATATATATATATATATATATATTAGTTGGCCAATTAATTTCTTTCTATTTTTATAGTAGAGACGGGGTCTCGCTCAGGCTGGTTTT
>VSMD01128341.1:0-12037 GCA_008750895.1 Mirza zaza | reverse complement strand
GCCCCCCCCCCCCCGCCCCTGAATTGTCCACATCAGTGATCCATCCATGTGACAGTCTTTTGTAACCAGCCTACGGGTTCCTGCCTTCTGCCTGAGTATGTACGTTAATCATAATTACATCACAAAGTTATATGGCTCGTAAAATGGAACAGCATACTGAATGGAAAAGTAGACCACAAATAAGCTGGTTTCATCACACCTTGCAAGGGTGTGTGAATTTTTCCACGTGACTTAATTCCAGCTCACAACTTGCAGTAGGGCTTTTGTGAAGGCGGCTCTTATTACTTACCTCTTATATTGTTTGGGGTTTCCGGATTTTCTCAGAGTCATGGGCATTCTGTAAGTGTGTTGTCTCTTGGCTCCCCCTTTGTAGAGCTACTGGAAGCACCTAAGGATCACGGGCATTTGGGATTTGTTTTATCAGTGGCTGCACAGCTAGCATAGGTGCTTTTGGAGAAGCAGAGATTATGGAGTGGAGAAGGAGATCTGGACGCTCTTGTTTGACCCCGTCTGTGTAGCACTGGAGACTATGGTGGGCTCTGGGAGCTTGAGAGCTGCAGATAGAGAAGCAGGTTGGTCAGATGCATGAGAAAAGTGTCAGGGGACTTGGTGACAGACTGGATCGAGGTGAGGGGAGAAATTAAAAGTTAATTAAATTAAAAGAAGTCCCCCCTGTGAGCCTAGAATAAGAGAAAGATCATTACAATGGAAAGACTGGGACGAGTCAAAGGCTTAAAGAGAAGAAAAAAAAAGACACCAGTCCCCTATTCATTGAGGACAGTGGGAGAAATGTGTAAACCATTTGAGAGAAAAGACACGACTATACACAAACCTGAATAGCAAACAATTGATTTCAAGGTCAGGCCATGAAGAAGGATGCTTCATGACATTATAGAATTAGTTTTGGTGTTTAATTATTTTCCAAATGGTTTATGTAGAGAATAACCATTAGGAGGCCTCTTCTAGTCGTGGGGGTGAAAAGTGCCATCTGAGCTGTGTGGCATCGATAGGAACTGCAAAGGCGGGAAGGACAGGCACAAGCAAGCTCCTCTTGCACGAGCAAGAGGCTGGAGGCTGGAAGGCCAGGGGCAGAGCACCCGGGAATAGCAATAGGGAATGAAAGGAAGGGGCATATTTGAGAACTGTAGGTGGTGGAGGTGACAGGAGTTGGTGAAGAGGAGAAAGAACTGAGGACCTCCCCAGGGATTTTAAGCCAGGTGACTGGGTGAGTAGTGATCGCATACTGATGGGGACATGTAGAAGAAGCACGTGTAGGAAGGGACAAAGGCAAAGACCATTCAGAAAGGCCGAGGTTGAGGAATCTGCAGGTATCCAGGTAGAGAGGTCTGGTAGGCCATTGCATATATGGGACTGAAACTTGGAGGAAGATCTCAGCTAGAAACTTGGAGGAAGATCCCAGCTAGAAACTTGGAGGAAGATCTCAGCTAGAAACTTGGAGGAAGATCCCAGCTAGAAACTTGGAGGAAGATCTCAGCTAGAAACTTGGAGGAAGATCCCAGCTAGATTTGGATGTTGTCAGCATAATGGTGACTGTGGAACCATGAGAGTGGTTGAGACTGCCCAGGGAAAGAATGTCAGAAGAGGACTGGGGACAAAACACTGAGAAAGGCCACAATTTAAAGAGCATTAGAAGAAAATCAGCCCAGGTGGCCATGAAAGGCTGATCATATAGGTTGAAGGAGGAACAAGAGAGTGAGGCATGACAGAAACTAGGAGAACAGAGTTTGAAGAGGAAGGGAGAGACCAGCTGTCTTAAGTGCCGTATGTGGGCAGGACAGAGAAGGGGCCACCTGATTTGGCAAGTAGGAGGGAAAGCAGGGGAGAAAGGGAAGGAAGGAGTGTGAGATGAGGAAGCAGAGATAGAGGATGTTCACTCTTTATTTCAGATATTTTGTTGTGAAAAGAGAGAGAAAGAGAGAGAGAGAGAGAGAGAACGCCAGAGGAAGGAGGGGAAAAACAGAGGTAGAGGATGCTGAATTGTTTTTCCTTCTAGGGAGAGAGATTGAAGAAAGTTTATATCTAACAGGAAAGAACCTACGGAGAGGAAGAGGTTGTAGAGGCAAGAGAAAAAAAGGGTATTTGATGGAGCAAAGTCCAGCAGGAGCTGGGAGGACATAACACCGAGAGCTCAGAGGAAAGAGGTGGGTCTAGAATGGAACAGGAAGGCAAAGAAAACCCTCCATCTGTTATGAGATACTGGGCCAGAAGGTACGTGATGCAAGATTTTTTAGGTGATGACAAACTTAAAGTTTGCGCATAACAATCTCAAGTTTTTAAAAGCTGTGGAAGTGCAGGCCGTACGTCGTACGTGAGGGAGACGGGAGATTATTAAGACCTTTCTGGAGAGTCATGAAGATTTGGGGTTTCTACTGAAAGTGTGCTGAGCAAGGACAAGGGAAAGAGGGACGGCCACGAATTTGTGGCAGTGCCCATTTGCACTGCCGGGCAGTTTTTTTCCTCCCTCGTTTAATGAGTTGAGTATGGGAGGAGAAATGCAGGTTGTATTAATAATGTTTAGTCAGGACTGGAGCTTTGCCACGTGGGCACAGAGAAAGTCCAGGAATGCAAGGCAATTGGGGGTGCTGGTAAATGGTAGTTTCAAGGAACAGCCATAACAACAGGCTCAGAAAAGCTAACGACAGTCCTTCTGTCTTCCTGTTTATCCCAAAAAGGCTCAAGGGAAAGAAATGACCTCAGAAGAAATTACGTGTCTCATAGTCATTACTGTGTAACAGATGAGACCCCATTCAAATTTTTGCTCCAATTCATAATCACGAAAAGCAGTATATTTAACTTTGGGAGTCTCTTTCTCCTTGTCCTGGGCTTATGTATCAGCAACATTCTGGAAACTTCAGAATCGTTGGATGAGCTCGCACCTCGACCTGGGGGTGTCATGGACTTTATGCACTGTTGGGGGATGGGCAGGACGTCACCTAGACCTGCTGAGGTCAGGGCACCCAAGGCTAGCTAGAATGACAGAAGGAAGACCGGAAGTCACTTCACAAACAAGAATCTGGAACATATGGTGGAAAATGGACCCAGTTAACCTCCAAAATAAGAGCGAGATGAGAGATAAGGAGATTTTTTTTTTTTTAAAGAAACAGCTGTGGCCTAATAGAAGTCAATTGATTGGATGGAGAAATTAAAAACAGTAAATAAGGTTGTGGCTCTACCTTAATCAGCAGAATCATCGTTTTTCGTGGTTGTTGTTGGTGGCACAAGAGCATTGTTTCCTCCTCCCGGTTAAGGACCACCCTCTGAGGAGCGCAAAGGCAGAGGAAGGACAGGGCACCACTCAGACGTGTCAATGCCTCTTCCCCAGGAGGCCAAGGAGCTCTGAGAACGCACATTCTGATTCCTCCAGAAGATATTTTAGAAAGGCCTCTCATAATTGTCAACTGCAAAATAAAAGGCTCTGTTCAGATGGCCTGCCTCATTCAATGTCCCACGGAGGCATGCAGATGGCTTGGGTAGCATCCTGACTCTGAACCAAAGACAATTGAATTAAAGGTCACATAAATATATTGTTTAAAGTAGTAATGGCATTTGTGTGGCACGGTATCGTTTACAAAGGGATTCCTCTTGTGATCATATTTGAGCTGCACCCAAACTGTTTATAGAAGGTTGTTATTCTGAGTAGTAACAACCCCTAACATTTCTTAGCTTGAAAATCAACTTTTTCATTATATTACTTTGATAACATTTCTCTGTTGCTTTACTTTGTATACGTAAGTCATTTTTATTTCACTCCCCTACTCCTAAAACCTTCAGTGCATTTCTAGAATTAAATAAAATCTCTCATTCAGTGCCTGCCACGTGTAGGCTCACACCGTTCTCGAAACAGAGGTCTCATGCTTGCCTCCTTGCAAACTCATCTCTTTATCCTTGTTCCCTTTGTTCTCCCTCCTCCCATCCTGTCCTTTCCTTCTTCTTCTCCTGACTTCCTGCTTTTAACAAGTCTCCATCCTTAACTTCAGCCAGTTCTTACAGGTTTTTAGACACCACCCGCTTAATAAAACATTTCTTTCCAACACCTTCAAATTCAGATGTGACATTTTACTTTTCAAAATTCTCAACGTATTTGATATCTTCGTTTCAAAAACAATGCCATAGCAGTGGTAAGGACATTTAACGAAATATTTTATTAGATTATAACTTCTTAAAGGCTATGGCTTTCTTTTCCTTTTAAATTCAAAACCCCAGATCAAGCATTATTTCCACAGTGAATTCTTTTCCACAGGCACTTAATAATTCCTTTCTCTCCCTATCATGTGCTTTTGATATACTTTAGAGAGACGTGCAAATTAAATTGTATTAAAGTGGTTGGTTTTAATGTTTGTTTACCTTCCTGTTTAGCTGAAAGCTCCTTGAAGGAGCATAGATCAGTGGTGAAGGAGCCAGACTGCTGGGCTTACACCCAGCCCGGCTATTCACTAGCCCTGTGTGTGATCTTGGGCAAGTTACTTAACCTCTCTGTGCTTCAGTTTACTTATCTCTAAAATGAAGTTGATAATAGTACCTGTCTCATAGAGTTGTTGTGAGGATTAAACGAATTAACACATATAAAATGCTTAGGAGGTGGTATGCCATTATCATTATTATACTATGCTGCCCTTTGTATTTTCCTTCACAAGAACAATGCTTAAACCAAGCAGGCACACAGCAAGTGTTTGTTGAACACATGAATGAATAAATGTTCATATGATATTTCTTTTTAATAGATTCTAAACTCAAAGATACTGTTCCTTTGCCCATAGCTTTCTCGCCGCAAACTAATGAGGTTTTTTAATAGGTGATCGATAAATCTCTGTGGAACATTCTTTATAAATATTAATCCAGTGACTGGCAGATTGAGAACAATACAATTAATAAATTATGCAATGAATTAGGTTCATATGCAATAAAACGGTCACACAGGATTTTGCATTAAGGTTGTGAGACAAATTTCCCTTTTGTTTGAAAGCTCCCTGTTGGGGAGATTATTTAAGGTACGTGACTATTTGTAGACAGACCCTAGTGCTCCAGTAACGTGGGGGAAATCTACCAGGTGGACATCAACTGGGGAATGTCACTCCTCGGGGGGAGGGGGGCGGGGACATCACAAGGTGACCAGGACCATGCCACGGAGTGGAATCCTGACACCGAGACTCCGTGGCACCCAAAGGGTGGGATGTGGACCCCAGACGAGCTGTGACTGGGAAAGGCATAGGGACTTGGGCAGTCCACTCTGTATCTGATAGACACAGGCGCTGAACACCAGAGGAAGTTCCAGTGGGTTCGCTCTTCCCAGCCAAACTGAGGCTTTGGCTGGGAAGAGCGAACCCACTGAGGATTTCAAAAAGGCAAATTAAAAGAAAAAAAAAGAAGAAGCAGCAGCTCCTTCTGGCTGATGAATCAGGCGGGTCTGGGGTTATTTCACAGTCCAGCAAACGTGCACGCTCTGTCAGCGATCACAGTGAGAAAAAAGCAGGGGCCTGTTTGTTCAGCTAGAAATGCTTACCCTGGCCTCTTCCCCCACATCCCTCCCTGTTTTGCCACTCAGATTTCCTCCTTCTGTGTTGGAGAGGTGTTCTCTTTTTTTTCCCCCCTCCCCTCGGCTTTTTAAAGTAACATCAGTGGAGCAGTTAATGAGGCGATGGAAAGCAAGCTGGTCGGTTCAGGGTTGCTAATGACTCCATTCCCAGGAGCCTAATCAAAGATTTGTACATTTAATTGCTGTCAAGTCAGCTCCAACCACCTGCCATTTCGGCAGCACCTGAGCTCCCAGCTTGGTAGCCCCTGATTCTAAATGAATCCATCACCATTTCTCAAGGCTGGAAAGCCGGGGCTGCTGGGCAACCTGGAATCAGGTTTGTCCGGGAGGGGAGAGACCAGCCGGCCTGGCTGAGAGGTGTCGCTTACCTGCCGGGTTGGCACTGCAGGGACACCTGCACTTCTCTAGGGTCAGACTTCTGCTGCTTCTACAGGGACATAACTAGAAGTGTGGAGAGGGCGGGGCGTAGAAAGGAAGAGAGGAGGGGAGAAGGTGACATCTGACCACATTCTTCAAAATTGATGGATGCTTTTATCCCCAAGGGCGACTTAATTTCCAACCCCAGTGCCATGAAGCAGTGTTTGCTTGGGGTCTTTTCCAATTAAAATGGCGATTGTTCTATTGTGTTCCCAAGTCCAGGTGGTAGTTGTCCTCTAGGCTTTTATTTTTTATTTTTTTGGAGATTTGGGGAATCTGGACCCAAGTTAAACATCATGGTACAACAGGCTAGCTCATGGGCTATATATAAACCAGTTAGGTGGGAAAATTATGAAAATTATGTTTAGCCATTGTTCTCATTGTAATCAAATTCTTTAAACTCATATACTGAATTCTAAGTTTTTCTTTGTACTTGTAGTAAGTGCATCAAGTATGATGCACTTACTATGATGATATCTGATCTTTTCAGATCAATCTCTAGAACAGCAATTCTCCAACTTTAGCATGCATCAGAATTACCTGCCCTGGGGGATTTATTAAAACACACTTGCTGGGCTCCACCCCCAGGGTTCCTGATTCAGTACGTCTGAGGTGGGGACTGATGATTTGCATGTCTAACAAGTGTCAGGGTGGTGCTGAGCTCACTGATTTAGGGGGAAGGATGTTAAAGCCTCTTGGAAATGTCCAGCTCACTGTTTACAGGTGGACGAGATTGTCATTGACCAAGACCTCCATCAGTGGTGTCTGCCTGTCCGTAACTGAGTTGGGCGTGGGGAAGAGGCACCAACCCTGAGAACATATGTGGGAAAAGAAGCGATTGCTCTTTTGTTCACTTTTCCATCACAGGTCAACACACCGTGGATCAAGGAAGGAGCCAGAATGTGCTCAGTAGGTGCTTGGGCAGGAAAGGTGCTTTGACCTACAGATAACAGTGCCTTCCATCCCAGAATTCCTCTGGCCAAATGGCTTTGGGAATTTGTTCTCCCTGGGTTGACCAACCATCCCTGCTTGGCTAGGACTGAGGGAGACCTGAGCAAACAGGGACACTGTGTACCCATCGCCCATTTTGTTTAGTAGAATCTGCATCATTAATACCATATTGTTAATTCAGATTTACAGACAAAGATAAATATCATCACATTCTTTTCCATGCCCTTGCACCCAAAAGGAGGGAACTAAGGTATTTAAGTTTATAAATCTGCATTTATTATCCCCAGCTTGCCATTGGCAAGTACTTGGTCTAAGCGACTTTGGAACTGGACTAATTTTGTATTATTTAATAATTGAAAATTAGTTGAAAATTCCTCTGGAGCAAAAATGTCCTAAAGGGGGGACTCCTGGTCTCAGATTCATCTTAATGGATGCATTTCTTTTTTTAAAAAATTTTTCTTTGTGAAAGAAATTTACTAAAGTTCAACTGATTTTTAAAGTTAATCAGAAGAGACAAATAACTCCATCTTTTCACTGCAGCCTGTAGCTTCTATGTGACCTTGAGCAAAATTTCCGGTGTAGTATTTTATGATGAACCAGTTGACCTGATGAAGATATTGTAGTGACTAGTGAGGTCCTAGAGCTTTCTGTTAATTGTTGTTTTCTTGTATTTATTTGTCTTCCTCCACTTTGCGTAGTTGTCACTGTGTTCCAGACAAATGCACGCTTGTTTTGATTTCCTCCTTACTGCTTAGTCTATTTATATCAGGGGACCCTGAAAAGTGTGCAAGATAACCTTACTAGAAAGCTAAATTAATTCTAAAGAGCAAACACCATCTGATCTGCCAATCAGATGGGAAAATATTATTAATTGTTATTCATTTACTACCCTAAATCTTTCCCGAGAGTGCTTGAAATCACAAAAATGAGGCACATTTGCTCTTTATTTATCTTTGGAATTTAGATCTGAATGCTTCCATGATCTGGGAAGGTAGAACAAAAAGATAATTGTTATCATCTGACAATGAGAAGGGCAAGAAGTGTGTGTATGTGCATGAGTGTATGTATTTTCATGGAAAAATTAAATTGGCAGGCTTCTTGATGGAAAATCCAATGCTCTTTGGGTTGAAAATTCCTCTGGCGCAAAAATGACCTGCAGAGGGGACTCCTGGTCCCAGATCACCTCAGTGGCTGCATCAGGATGGTATGGTCATCACAACACTTTCCGTGCTGAAGCCCCATTCTTTGGGAATATCCTTCCTTAACCAGAGCACCCTTCACACCTGAGCCACTGTGATCACTCCTACCTGCATGTCATGTTCTACCCCTGTTTTAGCTCTTTCCTACATAGCGTTGGGTTCATTTGTGTGTGTATTTGTCTCCTGATCTGATTGAAAATTCTTTAAGACCAGGCTCCAGGACACATCCATCATGGGTGCCTTGCCGTCTCATGCAGAGCTTGGCACCAGTAGCACTTGTTGATGGAATGAGTGGCTGTTGCACTTGAAGCAGTTTCAGTGATTCTAAGCACACTCCTGGCTGATCATTTCTGCAGATTGTATTGTGATTTTATTACGGTCAATAGGATTGGGGCCAAGTTGAGAGATTTTTAATGTAACACACAGACTGGGCACAAGCACGTTCAAAGGTTAAACTGAGCACTTCCTGAGAGATGGGATTAAAATCATGAGGTCAGAAAGGCACTTGGATGACTTCATTTTGGTTATAGTTCATGCACTTCACTCTCTTTGGCTCCATAAAACCCAGAGCCACAGAAAACAAAATCCTCAGGAAGCTCATCCCTCACTCTCCTCTTCTTCCATGTAAGTTGGGAGGCTGCCTTCTACCCTAGTGTGAGGCAGACTGACCTGGAAAAGCCTTCGTTATCACTCTGCAAATGTTGCCAAGAATAATTCTCAAAAGGGCTCCACTGTGACTTGGGGCAGAGGTCTTCGTTCAGCTCAGCCTAAACTCTCACGTCCACTGCTTCTGCATTAATCCCACTTAAGTATTAAGGTAAGTGGTGGAAGAAATAGAGAATGTTCTTCTCTGGAAACCTTGACTTCATTGCAGGTGTGACTCACTTTATCCATTAGGTGTGGTCCCAAAGAGCTATAGGAAAATCGCATTTCTTGAAATCTAGTCATATTCGAAATGTACTAGAAAAAAAAAGCTAGTCATTTAATGTAGGTGTTCATGAACACTTTCAAAGTATCGCTGTTGCTAGTGGGATATCAAGCCACAGTTGCTCTTCTGTGACAACTCAGATTTCTGCACACTGTGTCTGTCCCAAGTGAGGTGCATGAGACTGTTAAAGGGGATGGCAGAGGCACCGGGGCTGGGGGGCTTCTGTTTCTTCTGTCTACTGTTGTGCCACCTCTCTGGTGGCCCCCTCATCCCACCTCTCTCCCACTCCCTTGCCTGCCCCTCCACACCCCTGGGAAGAAGGGAAGAGAGACCTTTCAAAGGTTCTCCACTTCATTCCAGAGATGTAGGCCTCTTGCCAACAGGTAATAAGGGAAGTTGAGATCTGTGCGTGGTGGCAGGACGCAAATGTCAGAGTATAGGGAAGCGACAGGGTGGAATTAAACCACCTCTGAACTCTCCTGGCTTTCTGACACAGGGCGTGGGGAGAAGGGCGGGCTCAGTAGAATATGCCACGGGTCCCACAGGGCACTGGTCCTCCCCCCATTCCTGCTCCCTTGACACTCGCTAACCCTGCATTCCACCGTTCTGTGCCTCAGTTTCCCCTACAGGCACTATGGAACCTTGGGAAGTCTTTAAGCAGGAGCGTGTTGTGAAGGCGCCATAGGTTTTGTTTTGAGTGACTGTCCCAGAACCACACGGGACGCTCTTCGAGGTTGGTAGGCGGTGTGCCAGAAAGAGGAGAGAGTCCAGTCAGGGCATTTAGCTTATCAGCGGCCACGGCAGGAATTTTCCCTGCTACAGACTTCCTAACATGCTGACCCTTCTGCTCTGAACATTTCCAAGGCTGTTCCTATGCCAACCGAAAAACATTGCGTGATCTGGGCTTCTCGTGCAACGTAGCAGAGGATTCCACGGTACCGAGAGGATGTGCGAGAGGTTTGATTTACTGCCCATTCTTTTGTGCGGGAGAGTCTAGTGATTTGAAATACGGCAACAGACCTCTGTGACATACTGATGCCACTGAAGTGTCCAACTGGCCTGTGCCTTCGCTGTCTCACCTGAGGGGGTGTCAATCGATCACTCCCGGACTCCTGGCCGACACAGACAACGCCAGACTGTTAATCTCAAAACTCCAAATATCCTGGTGTTTTCAACTGTGTAGTCAAAATACCTGGATGCTTCCCTGAAAGACAGATGCTTGGTTTCCTGTCACCACACCCTGACTATTCTGGCTAAAACCCTGATACCTGCTTTACGTCTCCTTTTCAGAAATTGACTCCAGTGTTTATCTTTGCAGGGAGACAAAAGCTTTTTCTGTATCCAAGCAGGAAGTCGGGAGCCCTAGGCCCAGCCCTTCAGTCCATCTGGGTAAGTCACCTTCCCCGACCTCATCTTAGTCACCTACACAACAGGGATGGCAAGCCCTGACTTGACAGTTCTCAGGAGGGTTCAGTGAGGTGGACACAGGTCACTCAGACATCTGGCCTTTTCCCTAGAGGGGGACCACTCTGGACTTGCACCCACAGGCACCAATCTTGGCTTTTACCCTGCCCGCACGTTGCCATTCCAACTTACGCCGTCAGAATGTTCTAGAAATCCAGTTCAGAATGCTGTTCCCACAGAGCCCTCTGCAACCTCTCAAACAATAGTCCCCTTGCCCTGATGGCAAATATGGCCCAATCCTGACCCTCATTTAGCTATCAATTTAATAATTCTCAATTAAAAACATCTACGTGAACATTTATAGGGGTTACAAGTAGTATAATCTCACTCAACCACTTGTTTTTTTATTCTTTTTACCCCCTAAATTATTTTAAAATGTATTTTTAGTCAGCTTCTTGAGGTATACTTTACATATACTAAAATTTGTGCTTTTTAGTGTATAGGCCTATGAATCCTGACAAATACATATTCTTGTGTGACCACCATCACAATCAGCATATAGAACTACTCTGTCACCTCCCAAATTCCTTTGTGCTCTTTCGTGGTGAATCTCTTCCCCTTGCTCCAGTCCCTTGACAGCCGTTAATGGATTCTTGTCCCCATAGTTTTGCCTTTTCCAGAATGTTCTACAAATGCAGTCCTGCAGTATGAAGGCTTTTAGGTCTGGCATCTTTCGTGTAGCATGATGCATTTGAGATTCATCCACATTACAAGTATCCATAGTTTATTCCTTTTTATTGCTGGGTAGTACTCCATCACATTGATGGACCGCAGTTTGGGTAACTTCTCGCCGGTTGAAGGAGATTCTGTGTTTTGGCGATTATAAACACATCTATAAACTTTTGTGTAGAATGTTTTGTAGGTGCATTCATTTTAACTAGACATTTGGTTTGAAGAGATGTATTTAAGTGTAACTCCAGATGAAGAATCAGAGACTGAAAGTCTTAGGGGTCCCCTGGCAAGAGGAGAGAGACTGTCCCCTCAGGCAGCCAGGAGTCAGGCCCACACCTGTCAGTTAAGCATGGGCTGGTTGTAGCAAGAGGCTGATATTATTTTACTGAGGACCTTTTTTGAGTAGAAATTAAAATGAACTCTATTTCTCTGAGCCCCTGGGGAAGAACATAGGTACATGACGGTGACCATCAATTTAGTGGGCCTGAGGTTATCCAGGCGGGTAAAGTAATCTTTCCATGGCTTCTGGCAATTCCCAGTGTGGGTCCCCAGGGTGTACTGGATGAATTCTTCTTGAAATCACAGGTAACTGCTCTTTAAAGCTAAAGAAGAATATAGAGCCCATGGGTAGACTGTTGACTAACAAACTTCTTCAGGGTTATTCAATTTGGATACACTCTATTTTTGGCTAACTTGGGGGAACTCCGTGTTTTTTAGTTTAAAATAGTTACATAGGAATCTCTGCTGTGCCCAGGACGCCAAGGTAATTATTAACCCCCACTGCAGATTTCAGGCTTAGGACCAATTCTGTGTTTCCTCCCTGTACCTGTCAAAAAGACATTACAAAGGAGT
>VSMD01128340.1:5000-15992 GCA_008750895.1 Mirza zaza | reverse complement strand
GTGATGGGCGTGGCTATGAAATCAGCCCTAGTGATGGGCGTGGCTATGAAAATCAGCCCTGGTGATGGGCGTGGCTATGAAACCAGCCCTAGTGATGGGCGTGGCTATGAAAACCAGCCCTAGTGATGGGCGTGGCTATGAAAATCAGCCCTAGTGATGGGCGTGGCCATGAAAATCAGCCCTAGTGGTGGGCGTGGCTATGAAAATCAGCCCTAGTGACGGACGTGGCTGCGCAGTGCGTCTGCACAACCCACGCGTGTGGTCGCAGAGCGGGAAAGAACACGAGCAGCCCTTCTCATCCGCCCCGTGAGAGCTCTAGTGCTCGACAGGAGAGATCGGGGCCGGTGGCTCTAAAGGAAACAGAGTCGCAAGACATTCAGGATGGGATTCGGGGTCTGGAGAGTGAGGATGATGTTCCAGAAGAAGACGACTTCACTCTGTTTGCATAGATGTAGATGGTCGTACCGTACTTAAAAAAAATAACACATCCCCTGGAAATAAGCCCTAGGGTGTCTTCTTGAGGAAAAAGAAATATAAGGCCCTGTCTTATTTTCAGGGAAACACGGTATGAGCGGGATTGGGCAGTGGTTGCCGACAGGAAGGAGGTGAGCAAGAGGAGCGAGCCAGGTCCTACAGAGGGCCACCTCCTGGGGGCCTGTGAAGCCAGCATTGGTCACCCTTCAGAACAGTCCCACCAGGAACAAGGGGGCTGCCGTCTTTCCGCTTCTGCACCCATGGCGCTCCGCCTGGGATGGTTCTCCCTCCGGGGAATATTTGATAAAGTCTGGAGACGTTTCTGGTCGCCACGCTGGAGGAAGTGCGGTATTCCCAGTGGGGAGAAGTGAAGGATGCGGCTAAACATCCTGCAGATCCTACCATGCACTGGACAACTCCCCTCGCTGGCCCCAGTAAATGGTTATCTGGCCCAAAATGTCAACAGTGCTGAGGTCCAGAAACCCTGGTCTACACGTCAGTCTTTGGTTCCAGGGTACTGTCATTATGTGCACGTGGGGTTGCCCGAAATATTTCTTCTAGTGGTTTGAGGGCAGCAGGTGCTGGCTGTTTGGCAGAAGAAACCCACCTAGAATCTGTGAGCGTGGAAATGGTAACAGAGTCTAATACAGACAGAATCCTGCAATGCACTCATGGATTTATTTAGATGCAATGGCTCTGTCATTTCCAATCCCACAGCCTTCTGGATCTCAGTAGTCCTGTGGGTTAATATCAGTTGGGACTACAAACACTTTCTTGGTCTATTTCTTTCTGTACCTGGGAATCCCAAACACAAAGCGGTCTCATCTAGTTCGATCCCTACCTTGAACTACCTCCCTCCATGCCAGGGTGAAATGTTTTTTGACATTCTCTTTTCCGACTTAAATAATGAGCTGCATTTTCACTCATCTTTTGCTCTGAGGCCAGGGCTAATATCTCCTGAAAGGATTCTAAATTGATACTCAGTAGCTTTCTAAGGTCATTTAAATTCCTAATGAAAAGTCACTCAAGGCCATAGTACAAAATAAGTACATTGTTATTGATCATGCAATAAGGTATTAGGCTAATTTAATAAGGCTTCTCCCTGAGATGTACTTAATTCACCAATATTGTCATTTCTCAGCCATCACAGGTCCTGCTGGTTTTTCAGGGCCCAGAAATCGTCATCTCTGATTTGCCCTGAGCCGTGCTGCCACCTGCATGTTCTAGGGTGCCTTGTCCCCGTGAAAGTTCTTCTCCCTGTCGGTAAAGTACAGCGACAGAAGAAGGATTCATTACTCTCGAAATGACCCTGTCCACGATATCTTCTTTTTATCTCCTTAATCAGCAAAGTGGTACTCTAAGGACTGGCAGGGTCACTGCTCAGAGACACGTTTATCACCGAGACACAAGCTGAATAATTGTGTATTTACCAACTTCAATTTAACCTCGCAACTTGGCTGTCTTCGCAACAAGGTGAGCAGTCAGAACAAACCGCTGTTCTCCCTGCAGCTCACCAATAGCCATTCTTTCTCAACCCAGACTACCATTTTCCTTGCCACTCTTGCATGCACTCATTGATTTGCTTTATCGTGCAGTCTGTATCTTCCAAAAGAAAAAGTTGTTGCTGCCTTGGTCCAAGCTTTAAGTCTTAATGGAAAATAGGGCAAAGGAAGGCAGCATTTTCTTGTTCCCTCCCAGGAAAATGCAGGTCACTATGCAAAGCATGAAGGGATTTATTTGTTTCCTTTTAGAGAAGAGGTGATGGCTGACCACATGTTCCGGGTCAGTATTTCATTCTGGTCATAGGAGACTGATGCTAAAAATTATGGTCAAAATCTGATATTAAAAAACGTGTATGTGCTTGACCTAGCAGTTCCTAAGGAAATACTAGAAGTGTGCAAAGACATTAGTGTAGGTAGATTTATTGCAGTATTACTTTCAATTGAAAAAATTTAAATAACCAAAATGTCCATTAATATATAATTATGGTAAACTCACACAGTGGAATGAAATGTACCCGTTAGAAGGATAAGGTAAATCCATTGATATTGACATGGAGAGGTGTCTATGATATAGTAAATGAAAAAAGAGTTTTTAAAAAATGGGAGGGATCTATGTGTCTTTATAATGAATGAGATTCACTATTATTGTTAAAGGAAAAGAGCAAGTTGCAAACTAATACGTACAACATAGTCCTCTATTGTAAACGTATGCATTTATAATATATGTCTCTATCTCCCTAAGTCTAGTGTGTGTGTCTAGCTATGTCTGTTTGGGAAAATTTCATAAGATCTGACACCAAAGTTTTTAAAAGGGTTACTCATGCTTTAGGATTAAAGGGAAGATTATGGGTGATAATATTTTATTATACTTTTATACATACATACATATATACATATTGCCTAAGCCAGGCGGTACATACAAAAACAACTAAAATTGTTTTTTGGACAATATTTGCCAGTAGAAAAATCAGGTGTTGGGTATATAAATTAACTGTGTAAATTGGATTTTTCGCTAAAATTTTTTTGAGCATACACAAGTTATCAAAATATATTAGGAGGATGAAAACAGGAATTCAATAAACACTGCTTGTGTTCCCCTAGTCCCTGAACTTTGTATGCTGAATCCCTTACCCCTGATGGGGTAGTATTTGGAGACGGGGCCTTTGGGAGGTAGGTAGGTTTGGGCAAGGTCACGAGGATGGGGCCCTCACAATGGGGTTAGTGTCCTTACATGAAGAGACGCAGAAATATACAAAATGCTTTTCACGAATGTTATTTCATCTTCAGAACTTCCCTGTGAGAAAAGCTAATGTTATGTGTATATATTTTTTACACATGAATAAACTGAGGCTCAGAATCTTCATGTAAATTACCAAGGGTAGCATTGCTAGTAAGAAATACAGAACTTAAACTTGGAAATTCGACCTCAAAATACACGTTGATTCTGCTTTGTATGCTGTTTCAACGTGCAAGAGAGAGATGGGTGACGAAGTATTGAAGTAGGATCATGCCAGCTTGATTAATTCCAGGGATAAATTGTGTTATCAAAGAAAGAGATGCCCTCTGTCTTTCTATCCCGTCACCGCTAGGATATTGGCTTTGTCCTTAGCGATCTCTTCTCAAGGTCACAAGGCCATGGTCAAAACCCTAGGTATCATAGGTCATCATGAACATGTCCATGCTTTATAATTATTTTTAGAAATGAAGAAACTTATCCCAGAAGCCTGCCCCAACATTGATGGCCAAGCCTGCCCCAATTCGATGCTATCAAATTTCAAGAACTTACTTTACTGGTCAGATTTTCCCTTAGGCTGTGGATGGAATTCCCATCTTTGCAGGGTGAACACCTGAATAAAATTGGGTTTCTATTAGCCAAAAAGCAGAGAGAAATGGCAATCAAGCAAGGCATATGTAGTCTGCTACATATGACCTAATCCAATATGCATTGACATAAAAATATATGTGCTTGCATATCGTATGAAGACATTCCTATAATTAAATTTAATAAAGAAAGCCTGTGTTCTCACAGAAAAATCATAACAGCTGCACAATGTATAATTTTAAAAGTACAGTATAAGGGTTTCTTTTTATAGCTTTTAGACTTCAACCCAAATGGAGGAAATTTGCTAGAGAACATGTATCTCCACCACTATGAGAAATAATACTACAATTTCTTTGTGTCACTTAACCGTTTAAGAGGTTAACCTTTTGCTCCACCCCAAAACAAGCCAGCCATTCATCTTCCAATAACACAAATGGTTTTCTCTTTGTTTCCTTTTTAAAAATTTATTTAAGGAAAACTTGGAGAAGTCTCATCCATCCTCTTGCGATCTGTAGGATTCCCCTTGGTGAACCTATGGCGTTGACTTTTAAGATAAGAGCTCTTAAGGATTTTTAAACCATCAAGCTATATCCATCCGAACAAATAAATGAGAGATTGCTCTGTGCTTCCCAGACAGGATACATTCTGTGACCTATCTTCTCCATGACCTACAAGGCTTTAGGAGAAGAGCTTCCAGAGTTTTATTGGCAATGCCACTATTAGGCGGACTTCCCTCTCTCTTCCAAGCTCTTTGGGGGTCAGCTTTAAAGCAAACATTAAGTGAATGGCTAATGGAATTAAGGGTATAATAATAGAAGGATATAGTGAGACAATTGTATTAACAAGAAATAAATCACGTTGAATGTAAGGTAAGTGTTTTTTAATTGATTGATGGGAAGGGTGCTCCACAGGTTTTGTTGGGGACTAACAGCCATTTACCTCCTCGCCTACAGCAAAAAGCCAAAATGTAGAAAAAAAAAAAGGATAAGAAAATTATGCAGCAGGAAGATAAATTATTCAGAGAGGATGGCCATTTTGTGCTGACATCACTAATGTGAGAAGGCTTTAAATCTTTGACATTAGCTTCATTCCTTAGGGGCCGTGGGGCTGAAAGAACATTTTGCACCGGGGATAAAAACTGAAATGCGCCTACAGCTGCCCCTGTGCCATGAACAGCTTCCAGGGTGCCTGGGGGCCTTGAAGACACAGCAGAAACTCTGCTTTCCAAGTTGCAGCAAGCCTCGCACTTTGAAAGCTAGTGACTCTGCCCGATAGCTTTCATCCAGTTGGCAAAGCTTATGTGCACTGATGTCGTGTGCGCAGAGAGCTACAGAGAAGACTTATTTTCAAGTGCTATTGGATGTAGGAAAACTCGATGCTGAATTTCATAACCAATTTTGTTTTCCCAGAGTTACCAAGTTCCCCTCCTTGAATTTGCTGCTTCTTATAACCTACCACAATCCTTTTCTGTAGCTATGCTTACTACTCAGTTATGGGCATGGCCCACTGCAGACTAGCAGTGCTCTAGAGATTCCTTATCGTAAGATTCAAATATGAAGGAGAGTGGGCCAAGATTCTCAAGACAACTGCTTCAGGACTTGCTTCAGATCTCCTCCCCCCACCTCCTCTGCCCCCCTACTCCACTATTTTCCTGCTGCCTCTGGTTATTTTATTAACTAGGTTTATAAACTTACCATCCCAAAACCTTTTTTCATGATATTGCCACCATCCCACGAACATACCAACGAAGAAACCCAACTTTTACCAGAATCCCCAAACTTTCCCCAGGTTTTCTTTTTCAGAAGTAGATGTATGTTTGTAAATTATTCAGTCTTCTTTTCTTCTTTTATTTTTTTCTGGTGTTGGAAGGGAACGGGGCTGACAGTTATGACCCCTCTGCTGTGAGCCAGATGCCAAGCTAAGCATTTTACAAACAGTATTTAAAATGACTCCTTCACAACCATTATTTGCAGTAAATATTGTTATGCTCATTTCGCAGATGAGGAAGTCAGGGTTTAGAGGGATTATGTACTTTGTCCAGTTTGCTAATTAGAGGTAAGAAGTGGGCTTCGAGACCAGGAATGCGTAGATTGTAAAAAGTCAGCACTCTTTCTATCACATCAAACTGTGTCGATGCTGTTTTGAGGAACCATGAACTGTTGTAGTGGAGTGCAACATCTGACTAAACCTGTGAGATTCTTCTAGATCTAGTAAGTGTTGCAGATTGGGTTCTCTAAAACAGATGCAGAGAAGGAGCTTGGGGTGTAAGATACTTACTAGGGTAAAAGGAAAAGAGAGGAAGGAAAATGCAGTCAAACTGCAGTGCTAGCCCAAATATGCCTTGGCCAGCTCGGTGAGGAGCTCTGGTTCAAGCGTCCCACCTGAGTGTCCTGCAATGGGCTGACATACGTGGGCCTTTGTACCCTCACCTTGCCCAGTCAGGTTGCCCTAGGGTGTGATTTCCTGCAAAGAGGCTTGAAAGCTCCATGAAGGAACCGAGCCAGGAGGCAGAAAGTTCTTCCTTGAAAGGGGTATCTGGATAGCACATCTCTATATCTATCATACAAATAACCTCTTGGTTTCTATAACGGGTGGCACAAAATGGACTATTAACATGGTTTCTTTTGGTGCCCTTTTTTTATTGTATAATCCAATGGATAAGGGAAATGTGACATCGAACTTGGACAAAGAACTCAGTCCTGGATTCTTTGCAATAAGAAGACTGCACTCTGCATATTGCCTTATTTTTTCCTAAAAGAATTGGGCAAATTTATTGTGAATTTGTGTCGAAAGACCAGTGACTGCTCCAGTGATCCCTTGTGATGTTTATTTCTTTCCATTGCAAAGATCAAGCATGCCAAATTTACTTTTCCATATTTTTTTACTTATAGCCTTAAACCTTCCATGTTTGTTCAATACTCAGTTCTCCTCTTGGTTGAATCAGTTCTCTATGTCTTACATATTTACTTGTCTCAAAACTAGCATATAGTTTTTGCTCAATTGATTTCTATTTCTATTACAAGTTTAGCCAGTAAGAATATTGATTTAAAATACCTAGTGTGCTCTCTCTAAATACTTTTTATGTTGTAATGGTCTCTTCATCTTTTGTGTTATCTACTACAGTTTTTTTCTTTGTGGTTGTCATGAGGCGTCCATGAAGTATAATATAGTTATAACAGTCTATTTTAAGCTGATAACAATTTAACTTTGACCATATTCAAAAACTCTACACTTTAGCTTCTCCTCCTCCCACATTTTTGTGTATTTGATGTCACAGTTTACATCTTTTAGCTATTTTGTATTCATTAACAAATTGTTGTGGCTATACTTATTTTTAATACTTTTCCTTTTAACTTTTATTCTAGAGTTAACAGTAATTTATGTATCACCATTACAATATTAGAGTATTCTGAACTTAACTATATTCTTATTTTTACAGTGGGTTTTACACTTTCATATGCTTTTATGTTAGTGTTTTTTTCATTTCTACTTGAAGAACTCCTATCAGTATTTCTTGTAAAGACAAGTCTAGTGGTGATGCATTGTTACAGCTTTTATTTGTCTGGGAAACTCTTTTATCTTCCGTCATTTTCGAAGGACAGATTTGCTGGGTATAGTATTCTTGGATGCCAATTTTTTTTTTTCTTTCAGCACTTTGAATATTACACCCCATTCTCTCCTGACCTGCAATATTTCTGTTGAGAAATCTTCTAGTAGTCTCATAGAGGTTCTCTTGCATGTGACAAGCCACTTTTGCTGCTTTCAAAACTCTCTTTGTCTTCGACTTACGAGAATTGGATTACAATTTGTCTCAGATCTCTTTATGTTTATTCTCTTTGGGGCCCTTTGTTTTTCATAGGTCTGGATGTCCATATCTTACCATAGATTTGGGAATTTTTCTGTCATTATTTCTGTAAGTAAACTTTCCTCCCCTTTGTCGTTCTTTGCTTCTTCTGGGACTCGCACAATACAAAAATTGGTTCTCTTGACTGTGTCCCACAAGTCCTGTAGGCTTTTCTTCACTCTTTTGCAATCTTTTTTCTTTTTGTTCCTGGGTGTGGATAATTTATAATGACTTGCCTTTGAGTTTATTGATTCTTCCTCTTGCTTGATCAAGCCAATCTGCTATTGAAGTTCTCTATGAAATTTTTCAGCTCAGTCATTTCAGTTCAGTCAGCTCCAGAATTTCTGTTTGGTTTTTTAAAAAAAATATTTCTATCTCTTTGTTGAGGTTCTCATTTTGTTCGTGTATGGTTTTCCTGATTTTATTTAGTTTTCTATCTGTACTTTCTTGTTGCTCACTGGGCTTTAAAATGATTGTTTTGAATTCTTTTCAGGTAGTTTGTAGGTCTCCATTTTTTTAGGGTCAGTTACTGGTGCTATTTTCCCTCCTTTGGTAGTGTCATGTTTCCATGATTATTTGTGATCTGTGTGATCTTGCATTGGCCTTTGCACATTTGAAGACACAGAAACCTCTTCCATTCTTTGCAGACTGGCCTCAGCAGAGAAAGCCCTTCTTTAGTCAGGTGGGGGCTGTGGGTGGGCTTCCTGCTGGAGTCCTCGGGTGGTCTGGTCTGGTATCTGAGCCCGCCAGGGGCAGGCCTGGAACCTGAGTCCATAGGTGTGGGTCTGATGCTACGTCTGCACGTCCAGGCCTGGAGCACGGGTCCTCAGGTGTGGACTTGGTACTGAGGCAGCTTGGAGCCTGAGTTGACACAGGCAGGTCTGGGTCTTGGGTATGAGGCAGCTGGCCTAGAGTCTAGGTCCATGAGGGTGGGCTAAAAACCTGGGTCCACAGAATCTGGTCCAATGCTTACTGGGGTCTACTGGGGTCTACTGGGGTCTACTGGGGTGGGCCTGGACCCCGTGTCTGCCGTAGCCTAGGTCTGTATCTGGCCTTGAACCTGGGGCTGTGGGGACTGGCCCGGTGTTTGTGTAGGGCTGGAGCTTGGGATCTATCAAAGCTGGCCTGCAGCTTGGGTCTGTAGGTGCTAGTTTAATACCTGGTGCTGTGAGGGCTTGCTTGCCATTGGAGTGGGCATGGAGCCTGGGTTCCCAGAGGCTTGGCCAATGCTGGGGCCATCGGTGCTGTCCTGGGTCTGAGGTAGGTCTAGAGCCTGGGTCTGTGGGGGCTGGCTTTGTATCGTGGCAGTTCTGGAGCCCGTGGGTTATGTAGGTAAAATATATAGATGGCATTACAGTGGTAGGATATCTAAACAAGAGACTCACTCAATAAAGGCTACTCTAATCGCAGTTATAAAAGGGCTGCATCCCATTTCCCCTACCATTCAGTAGGGGAGGATCCATTTTGGGACAGTAACTGATAAAACTCTAGAGATTCCACAGCTCCAGTTACAGAACCTTGGCCACAGGGGGCATCTGGTACGTATTTATTTCTTCACTGATTCTAAGAGGAGGAAAAGAACAAGATAATTGTTCATCTCGAGTTTATGTAAAAAATCAATTTTTTCATTTTAATAATCAAATTATGGGAAGCTGCTTATTCTTTTGTTTCTCCTATAATTCTCTAGCATATTGATCTTTGTTTAGCTTAACCAGAACACTTAGACACAGAATAATTAAACCGATCATCTAAGAATATGGGTGTACTCTATTTAATGTTCATTTTTAAACTTGAATTTAAATTACCAAAGACCAAATCCAGGTATCATAAAGTAATTTATTCCACTGGTAACTATGTGCTTGATTTCTTCAATGTACTGAATATCTTAAAACTTTCTATGCAAATGTTAAAATGCAGGTAGGTAATTTAAAAAAGTATCAGAGCAAATTCACTATTGACAATCAAACTAAAGCCATTTTATCACTTATTTTTAAAGAATTAATATCCTGAATAGTGACAAAAATTGAATTTGGCAACTTCACTGATTAATATTGGTTTTTCTGGTATATAATAAAAAGACATTGTATTCACTTTTAACAATGCATGTATAAAATATTTTAATAACTTTTTATGATTAATTTCTTCAGAGATCTAAATGAGCTAAGTAAGAAATTTGAATCTAAAAGTAAAAACAAATAAAGCTTGTTGTAAACTTTTCTTATATGTAAATAACCAATGTTTAGTTCTGTTGCACCACCTGGTTTCATGCTGAATCTCCAACAATGTTCTCAAAAACTGACTTTTTTTTTTTTTTTTTTTGAGACAGAGTCTCACTTTGTTGCCCAGGCTAGAGTGAGTGCCATGGCGTCAGCCTCACTCACAGCAACCTCCAACTCCTGGGCTCAAGCGATCCTCCTGCCTCAGCCTCCTGAGTAGCTGGGACAACAGGCATGCGCCACCATGTCTGACTAATTTTCTCTCTCTCTCTATATATATATATCTTAGTTGGCCAATTAATTTCTTTCTATTTATAGTAGAGACGGGGTCTTGCTCTTGCTCAGGCTGGTTTCGAACTCCTGACCTCGAGCGATCCTCCCGCCTCGGCCTCCCAGAGTGCTAGGATGACAGGCGTGAGCCACTGCGCCCGGCCAAAAATTGACTTTTGACTGTCCAAATAATAAGTAACATTGCTGAGCACTTACTATATATCAGTTACGTTTCTAAGTGTTTTTTTTTTGTTTAATCATTTAAAGTCACAGCCGCATTATAGGTATTTTACAGATGAGGAAATAGAAGCACAGAGGCTATCGGAAACTTGCAGGGGGTTATGTAGGTAGCCTGGGGCAGGGCTGAAACTCTGCCCTAGGTGGTAGGCTGGCTGTACAGGCTGTGATTTGCACAACCTCTGTAAAGTTAGGTGCTGACCGTTAGCCCAAATTCAGGGAACTTGTCCATACTGTGTGAATCCTCTCTAGTGACATCTGTGTGCAGAAAAGAAGCAGAACTCCCTTGGCACTGGGCCAGCCCTTGACCTCCTCTGTATCTGCCAGCATCCCAAGGGCTTGGATTCCAAGGTCGTCCAGTCTTAAAGTGAGCTGCCGTTGCTTCCTCCTTTAGCCAGCTTCGCACCTCCACCTGCCCCCCGTGAAGCCACCTTTTTTCTTCTTGGGGCTTTATGGGCGATTAACTGCTCAACTTCCATGGAGACAACTGTTTCCTACTGACCAAATGGCTGAATGCCTAGAGAAAACCTATTTGCTGCTGTGTTAAATCGGTCCTTTCCTCCTTCCTTTGTTTTATTCCTATGAAACTGAAGATGAATTAGGCTCTGAGTGGTGTTCACACAGGGG